>JADRCD010163573.1:0-12121 GCA_019843815.1 Montemys delectorum
CAAGCTGGTGAGAACTCTGTGCAAATCATTGTGGTTGTACAGCTCGAGCAGCAGATAGTTAGAGACAGGCTTTTGCCACCTCAACTCAACTTTGGTTTCTGCTTTTGGTGATGAGAGATATCTCCATGCATACCATGACAACACTGCTCTGGATTGCTACCTCCAGCTTAAGCAGAGCTGAACAGGTGATCTGTCAGTTTTCAACGTGGGAGAATTCAGGTCACAAGCAATCACCCAAACATAAACACCACCCAAAATCAGGATTTTTATGAGCAAAGTTCCCATAGGACCTAGCTCCAGTTGTCCTCAGCAGAAAGTTCCGGTAGCACACCTTTGGTTAGCTCTCTTCCTCCTTTGCAATCTTACTCCCAATTCATTCTTCCTCCTTAGCTACCTGAGAATGCCTCCTCAATCAGTCACACTCACACAAATGCTGTGCTGTGGGGTGAGCCCAACAGATCACACGTGAACAGCCGTGTGGCCATATAAATCAGCTAAATAAACCAGACAAGCACTAGCATAAGAGAATATCACATTGAAAGCATACTCCCCTGATTTCCAGATCCAAGTCCTCCTAAATTTCATATGAGTGTTGCAAGAGTACACCTGCCTTTCTAAATGTCAGATATAACTCTGCCATTTTATTTGACCAATTGTCTATGAGGTTTTTTACCCCATGAGGAGTTAAATTCTGGGTTAAATTATTCTAGAAAAAAAAGTAGTGTACTTTTGATAAAACATTCCTCTGTATAAGTGCCCTACTCATTCATATATAGTTAGAATTAGAGGATCACAAGGGTTGTAAGCATTTTCACAGCTTTAGTTGTTAGAGAGGGAAACTAGGATATAAGGAGAACTTCTCATTCGACCTTTTCATTATGTATTGATAATAAGCCCATTAAGATTCTCATGCACCTAAACTGAAGTTACACAGAGATTATAAATATGTGATTTCCATTTCGCACATGCCTGTGTGCTGTGGTCCAGCATCCCCATCCCATGGAGGTGGAGAGCATGTGCAAAGGAATAAAGGCCCTGTGTATTTTTGCAGAGCCTTTTCAAAGCAAGACTGTTAACAATAAAGCATTACTTTAGGAGGATCAGCACAGCGGGGAATTCTGTCATTATCCCAGGGTGAAGGTAACTCTGCAGGGAACACTGCCCTGAGACTCTCAGTAGCAAAGCCCAGGCTCCTGGTTCTGGTAAGTGTTCAGGAAACGTGGCCAAATGGTTTAGCTTTCTTCCTAGGGCTGACATCCCAGGGTGAGGTCTCTATATTCTAGTCCCATTTAATAACCTGCAGCTTTGATTTTATTTAAGGAACTTATAAACATTTTAAAGCATTTGTCTTAGTCAGGGTTTCTATTCCTGCACAAACATCATGACCAAGAAGCAAGTTGGGGAGGAAAGGGTTTATTCAGCTTACTTCCACATTGCTGTTTATCACCAAGGAAGTCAGGACTGGAACCCAAGCAGGTCAGGAAGCAGGAGCTGATGCAGAGGCCATGGAGGGATGTTCCTTACTGGCTTGCTTCCCCTGGCTTGCTCAGCCTGCTCTCTTATAGGACCCAAGACTTCCAGCCCAGGGATGGCACCACCCACAAGGGGCCCTACCCCCTTGATCACTAATTGAGAAAATGCCCCACAGCTGGCTCTCATGGAGGCACTTCCCCAACTGAAGCTCCCTTCTCTGTGATAACTCCAGCCTGTGTCAAGTTGACACACAAAACCAGCCAGTACAGCATTCTTCTTAGATTCCTTGTTTGGTTGAGTAGCAATTGTGTGACATTTACATAATGTGAGCATTTGCCAAGTTGGGGGTGGGGATAGTCAACAATAGGGACACCACAGGGACATAACAATGACTGGGGAAAAGTACTTTTTAATCTGTTTCATTGACCCAGAAGCAAGCTTTTTGGATGACTCATTAGCATTTTGCATTTGGGGACCCTAATAATCCACTCTGATATGAACATGAACGGTAGATACTGGGAGGGCTTGAGCACCAACAGCCCTTCAGGTTCACTAAAGATACCTCATTTCTGCAATGTTGTATTGCCTGTTGGCAAGCTAACATTTCTCAGATCTGCACTCTGAATATGACACTACCTTATGTCTCCGGGTGAGTAAAATATGGCTGATGCTCCCAAAGAGGTTACAACCAGTACTGACAAGAGCTACTCGCTAGAGTTGGTTATTGAATGGAAATCAGATGCAAATATGAGCCGAGATAATACAAGAGATGCTTAACTCTTCTTCATTGATCCAGTGTACATGTGAAGAAAAAAGGCAGAAAGAAGCCATTTGTTGACTAGACATCAGATTCTACAAGGACACCCTATTTGTAGATGTACTTAGAATATGTGCTGTTGGTATGGGGTATTCATAGTGATAAATTTAATAGAGTTGAGAATAGAAAGAGTATAGTGGAATTTTACAGTATAATTTAAATATCCACGTCAGACATGGGAGAAAGCAGGGATTTCTATTGTGCTTGCCTTAAAATAAGGACTTTTAGGACTGCCTATAAATGAATTGAATCTATCTAGAAAGGCAAGTGTTGGGCTGGATTTAAAATGTTTGCCAAGGGTGTAGGAAGACAGGAAGTAAGAATCATCTGGGAGGGATGAAAGAGCATATTGTTGGTGCTTAGGAATCTTGGCTATCTTAAGGGATGGATTCATAATGCTTTTGCCATGGTAAAGCATAGTTAATTATAAGCTAAACCAGTGTTCTATGCATGGAGCAGTAATGAGGTAGTCATACATTGATATAAATAAGCTCCTAGGAAAGGGCAATAACAACCATATCAAATATCTCCTATTAAATATTTTTTATATTACAATCTAAAATTATCACCCAGTGAAAGCATAAAACATGTTTCTGGTATGTTATTTAAGGGCTACTCTACCAGATAAGAACCTTGAGAAAAATGACCTCATCTCAACAATGCTGGTTGTCTCAGTTAACAAAACCATCTCCTTCATTGAAATTCCCTTGAGTTTTCATGCTACATGTGATAAACAATGTACAGAGTGAATTTCATCATGTAAATATAGCATTGAATAGAGTCATAAAAAAGAGAAAGGAAGGAAGGAAGGAAGGAAAGAAAGAAAAAAGAAAAGAAAAGAAGAAAAAAGTATTCTCCCAAATCTAAGTTTTACTCTTGGTTCATTTGCTCCAAATTTTTGGTCATTCAAATCAAGAAAGGTCACTACTAATGGTCAATATCCTTGTTGCTAAAGAAAAGGGTATGACTGACCAAAAGTACTTTTCATAGAAATGTCTTGCCATGAATGAGTAACTATGCCTATAGACAGCATGAGAATTCGTGAGGAAAACACATGGCAGGAAGATAATCTGCCAAGCTCGAACTTTTATTGAGAACAATATATCTCGAAAGTACTGCTGGGATGACATGCCTTTACATACTTGCTTACCTCCCTGAGGTGGAGTCATGGTAGTTGCTCTTCAATATATATGTTAACATACCTGAGTGGAATTTGAAGCCTTTTAATGGTCATACTTGTCCTCACCACTATGGGTTTCTTTCCCCAGCCTTGTGAACAAGGGCACCGGGTGAAGCGCATCCATGCTGTAGCTAACATTGGCACCGCACTCAAGTTCCTTGAAGGAAGGAAGGTAAGAAATGAAATGAAGTGGAAACACTGGGGAGAAAGTTTGGGTCTACTGACTTTCACACTGTTGTCTGTGGGACCATAATTGCATGCTGTCTGTACTACATAGACATGTGGCAGTCAAGTAAAATAATTTAGATTTACAGAAATGTTGCAAGAAGGAGACCACAGTTCACGTCACTCAACTTCCTCCAGGTTAAGAACATATAAAATGAGCCTGGCAGCAGTGGCACATGCCTTTACTCTCAGCAATCAGGGTGCAGAGGCAGGGAGTTCTCGTGAGTTCAAGGCCAGCCTTGTCTACAGAGTGAGTTCTAGAAGCCAGGGTCACACAGAGGAACCCTGTCTCAAAAACTAAATAACAAACAAACATAAAGAACATATATAATGATGGAACTGTTATCAAAGTAAGAAAAGTTAAACTAGTGCAACATCATTAATGAAAGCATAGACTATGGTCTATGTACTTGTCCTAGGATTCAATCCAACACCACACCATTCATCTCATTGTCTCTCACTCTATAGCAAGCCTCCATGCTCTCTAGTCTTTCATGACCTTTGACACTTTTAATACTGCTAGTCAGTCATTTTTAGGAACTCTCAGTTTGGGATTATGCATTGTGTTCTTCTGGTTAGACTGTAGTTCCACACTGTTGGCAAGAATTCCAGGGAAGCAACACCTCATTCTTCCCAGTACATTCTGTGGATGGATCTAGACTTCTGCTTTAGTTCTCGTGGTGTGGACATCCACCACTAGATAAGCTAGTCTCCTACTCTGTTTTCTGTGGCTATCACAAAATTTTTAATGCTAGATGGCATATAAAGAAGACTAGAACATCAGTTTCTCATGGTTCCAGAACCTGGTGCATCCAAGAGCCTGATGAGCATTCACCTTTTGGCTGTACCACAATGTATTGTTGAACACTGCATAGTGAGACAGAGTAACCTTGTGTCAGGCCAGGTCTATTCCTCCTGCCTTGGGAAGCCCCATGCCAACATCCTAATCTGACCCTAGTAACCCATCTGAGACGGACTTAACAAATACTATTGACATAAATTTAAGGATTATATTTTCACATGAAAAGCCAATGACACATTGAAATCCAGTAGGTTGTATCTGAATGTTCTCATATGAGGTAGGTTGCATCTGAATGTTCTCATATGATAATGTTGCTACTTTCCCACTTAGAGTTGAGAAATAATTTTAGAGAGATAACTGAGACTATTATTTCTCAAATTTTAATTCTCACTGCCTTCAAATAGTTATTGTTCCACTTGCCCACTGGTGACTTTTTGTTCATCTCATTGCATACACACACGCGCGCACACACACACACACACACACACACACACACACTAAAAGTTTTCTAAAGAGAAATGGACTACTTATTAACTACTTATTTCTTTTGGTATTAACTTACATATTTGTTTTATTTTCTGGTTAGAGTTGATTCTGCTCCTGTGATGTGTTATTGTGTTACTTCAGCTTTGGCTATTGAGAGTCCTTCAGCTGGTATCTGCACCCTATAGACCTGGCCTCATCTCTTTTGTATCATATGGCCACATGTGTTCTGGGTTATCTCATATTTTCCCTTCCATAGGTCTGAAATTGACTCCTTCTCCAAGGAGGTTTTCTTGGTTTTGTTTGTGACTGGCATCTATGAGCCAGATCTCTGTGCAGGATGTGTGTGTAGCTGCTGGGATGACATTGCAACTAGACCCTTTTAGAAAACAGACCTAGAAAATATGTGATTTTTCTAATCCATGTGTGCACACCTATGTAAATGTCTTCCTCCCTTTTCCCTTCCTCTCTCCATTACCCTCCCCCACACACACATAGAAACATACACACACACACACACACACACACACACACAGAGAGAGAGAGAGAGAGAGAGAGAGAGAGAGAGAGAGAAAGAGAGAGAGAGAGACTTTCCCTATACATGTGTGTCTATGTGTCTTTGTGTGTCTGTCTGTCTGTGTGTATATAAAATACTAATTCGCACTGATACTTCTGATTCCAAGCCAGCACCAAACTGTTTCCTCTGGCCCTTTGTGCTCCTTTGTTTCAGCTTTATCTGATAGTGAGAAACCTAGATTTCATGAGCAACATATTCTCTTCTTTCAACTCTAATCTAAATGCAAACTAGTTTCACAATTGCTAATGCATGCACCAGTGGGAACTCTATTGAGCAACTCGGGAGAGGTGTCTCTGCACACATCTTCCTGTGTTTAATGTTACAGTTGGTTCTATCAAAAAAAAATTTTTTTTCCTTGTGGCCTAGGTTAGTTTTGTTCTTACCTATCTGCTGAAATTTCTCTATGTAAAAGACTCATGCTCATTTGTTACTGTTTATATTCCATTGTGACACACACACACACACACACACACACACACACACACACACACTGCCTTTAGTTCCTTGCTTATTGGGAGAAGTTAGCCATCATCCTAAATCAATTTATATAGGTTGCCTTGTTCATTTCTTACAGTTGCATAGTATTTCTCTGCCTGGGGAAGACAGTTTATAAACCATTCTTAGTTTTAATTAATTTTCAATTAGAAATAATGATGTGGTTTATAACAGTAAAAATGCCTGCACAGCAATAAAAGTATATATCCAGGTAGTTCCTTAGATGTGACTACTAGGTCAGAAGGTACATATACATGCATTAGATATTGACACATTTCCTTCCCAACAGGCTGTATCTCTCCAGATTTAGTCCTATCTAATTTGTGGGAGCAGAGAATGTTGGCATGGAGCAATATCCAACCAGCTTTATAAATATATATTCATAGACTTCCAGAAGTCAGAAGTCAGGATGTTTGAATTATTTTCTCTCTAGTCTGTATTCTCTGAATAAATTCAATACTCTACAAATGTGTAATTGAATTTTTTTTTTGAACTTGCAAACTTGAAGCAAAATAAGCTTGTGTTCTTTAAACAGTTTATATTTTGGTGAGTTGATACAATGGATACATAAAATCCATTGTATCAACTTTGATACCATGGAAAACCCCAGGCACAAGGATGTGCACACAGACAACTATAGCTTTTTTGTGCAGTGTTGAGACTGTATTCAGAGCTCTCATCTCTGTCAATGAGATTTTGTTCTCATTCACTCTCAGTGGGTTTTCCACAGAAAGTAGAATAGACGTGATAGTAGAGGCTTTTAAGCTATTCCATGCCCTATTTACCTCTCTGGCAGTAGTGTTGTATTTCATTTTGAGGAATAGTGAGTTATCAGTGTAAGAACAAAGTTCTTCCTGTTATTAATATCTGAGTGAAAACCTTAATGGCACATTATAACACGTGTCATTTATAAAGAGAAGGCTTCCTTTGTCAGTGTCTTATTTCATAGACCAACCCTATATCCTTTTTAAAAGTACAGGAATCATGTATTAAATATTGAATTGACTAAGCATAGAAAGTAATGCTATTCAGTTTCTGTCAAACTCTTATTGAAGAAAATTATTTACAAACTTCTGAACTTTGTTAGTGATACATTCTTTGAAAACCTGGCTGAGAATTACTGAGTAAGGAGTCTGAGATGCTGTGGATAGCGTTTTCCTGACTTTGCTAAGTATTGTGGGAAGAGTAATGAGCAACACTGTTTGCATACTGGGTGACTGACAGAGCAACTCACTCTCTAAACTCATAGTGCTCCTTAGAAAATAACTTTTAATAATTGGGAAAGCTTCCCAGGGGACAATTGGGAATGATTATGGGTAGATAACTCTATTCCCAAAGGTCTGTATTTTCACCCCAGGGAGCTAATGATCTCTGTCCTGAAGCTGCCTGGCTTTCCTCTGTTCCTCCTTAAATCCCACTCCCTGGCGACTGAGCTAACTGGTCTACCCTTTGTTCCCACTGACAACTGAACGCTGTTGTAGTTTATTTCTAGGTGCACATTATCTTCTCTTTTTGTTTTTCATGTCAGTCCATGTACAGAGGATCACCGGTTAGTACACATTTTAGAGTTTTCAACTGCTGACTTTTATAGATAAAGGAGAATCTAAACTTCTATGCTATTTGGTAAAAAGTATCAAAGTAAATGTATCTTTTAATGCTACCTACCATGTTTTCTTTTTCTTTAGTCAACTTCTAAATATATAAAGAATAAGTCCTTTTTTTTTTGTTGTTTGTTTGACTCTTTTGTTGGCAATTCCCTGCATGGTGCTACATTGTTGTGTTGTCTAACTTTAAACAAAATAAAAATTTGATGTCTATCTTATATCTGTTTTCAGTGTGTAAGTTTAACAAGTGCCCTTGAAATTTTCATGAATTCATGTGCCCATTTGTCTCTATGGCTTGCCTTTTGTGTGTGTGTACCAGTACATAGGCATGACCAAATGCTATTACTATCTAACATCTTAATTATTGCACCATTGAATGAGTCACAATATTCTGGTAAATTTTGAGCACAACTTTTCTTTTTAAACAGATTAAATTAGTCAACATTAATGCTACTGATATTGCTGATGGCCGACCATCAATCGTTCTTGGGCTGATGTGGACCATAATCCTGTATTTCCAGGTATTGTATTACATTTGGTATTTTGCCTGATGTGACATCAAAGAGGGAAAGGATGGCAGATGTTCAAAGTGCCCTCTTTTCCACACCCTTTTGTTGAATCTTGACCCAGAAGACATTCATATTTTAAGAGAAAATTTTCTGTTTCTCCCACTCAAGTGTGTCACGTGTAAACCCCTCTGCCCTTAGAAAAGCAAAGGCATCCAAAAGTAGACATGCCATAGTGAAGATATGAGAGGCATACAATGAGCTCAGGAAAATGTTTTATATTTACCTGGGTAGAGAATAGTTCCAAATCCTATTTAACATGTTTGGGAGAAATTAACCTGCCTTTGTCTTTAGAGTAAGTGATCACTAGGTTTTACTTCATTAATTATACCAATCTCTTTTTCATTGGTATAATAAAACAACCAAGGCTCTGTTTATAAAGAACAGAACAGCTGCATGTGGCAGCTTTGGGAAGGACTCCATGGTCAGTGACATCATGGCAGGGACATGAACAAGAAAGAGAAATGACATGATGAGAGAAGCCATAGAGATAAAAGAGGCACATGGCTTGCACTCCTGAGAACTAACTTTAAGACTCACTAGCTCCTTCCCAGTGTGGCTCCTGCCGAGGTTCCTTCAAGGGTCTACCTTTGAATACATTGGCACCCCTCAATATCACCACACTGGGGGCAAATCTCCTAACCTTAAGGAAACAGCTCAACCTATACCATTAATGTGTCCACTCAGCTAGTCAATATTCACAGAAATAAACATTGAAAAAATATAGAAAAATAAGTATCTTACACAGAGAAGTGTGTAAGATACACCCAGCAAGCTAATAGGAGGGATAAGAAAAACTAGAAGGGTTGGAGAGATGGCTCAGTGGTTAAGGGCACTGCTTGCTCCTCTAGAGGACCAGGGTTCAGTTCTCAGCTTCCACATGGCTGTTTATAACCTCCTATAACTCCAATTTCAGGAGAGCTGATGGCTTCCTCTGGCCTCCACAGGCACACATGGTACATATACATACATGCAGACAAAACACTCATACACCCAAAATAAATTAAATAAACCTTAAAAAAGTATTTTTTAAAAGATTTATTTATTATTTGTAAGTATGTGTAAGTAGTTGTCTTCAGACACACCAGAAGAGGGCATCAAATCTCTTTATGGGTAGTTGTGAGCCATCATATGGTTGCTGGGATTTGCACTCAGGACCTCTGGAAGAGCAGTCAGTGCTCTTAACCGCTGAGCCATCTCTCTAGTCCAAAAAATTATTTTCTTAAAAAAGGCTAAGATACCAACCATAGCCTATAAGAACTAATATTTTTTTTCTGGGGTATATAGGATGCTAAGATTAATCATTCTCCACTGGGACATAATCCCCGAGAGAAGGTGGGCAACGATCACTTGAACTATTTTCTGCTTGCTCCCAAACACAGATAGAAGAGCTGACCAGCAACCTACCACAGCTGCAGTCTCTGTCCAGCAGTGCTTCCTCTGTGGACAGCATGGTCAGCACTGAGACTGCCAGCCCACCCAGCAAACGAAAGGTAGCCACCAAGATCCAGGGAAATGCCAAGAAAACGCTGTTAAAGTGGGTCCAGCACACAGCAGGCAAGTAAGTGCCAATGGTTTGCTTAACCTGAAACCCAGTGATAGTCTCTCTGCCAATTTAATGTTCTCATTGCTTCTCGTGGTTGTGAAATTGGAGGAGACATTTGTATGACCATCCTTGCTTCAAGCATTGCTTCACTCTCCTCTAGTTAAACTAGAAACACACACATGCTGCCCAGACGGCTCAACCAGCAAAATCACTTGCTTGGAAGCCTGATGACATGAGTTAGATCCCAGGAGAATAGGAAGGAGAGAAACGCTCCAAATTGTCTTTGGACCTCTACATGCATACCAGGGTGCACTCCTAGGGTAATAAAAACAGAATATAAGCATAAAATCACACTCATACTCCAGGAAAACACTGTAATAAAATCCATTCTTCATTTACGTGATTAAGCCTGATTCATAAAATTGATTTATCATCTATCTTTGATTCATAGCATGGAAGCTAATTCTAATTAGGCCATTGTTCTGAATTTCTACTCTCATTTAAAAGATTGCAAAAAGTTTATATGTGGTTACCCTTTCATTAAGTCATTGTGTTCCAGTTAATGGCAATGTACGCTTAGGGTGAGATCCTGGGGAAAAAACTTAGCATTTCCTGAAACTTCCCTCAGGTGTCTTCCTAGATAACTTTCCCCTCCCCAACCACCTCCATTTTGCTACTCTGGTGTTTATCTGGAACACTGAATTCTCTATCGACTCTAACACTGTTAGATGCAACCTAAATTTACATAGCTCCACATTTTTATTAGCATGGGCAAAAATAAAATAATGTCAACATCTTCTTTTAGCGGATTTCATGGGGTTTGATAGTCATGACTTTTTGTGGTCTGCTGATATTATGGATGGCCTGCACACTTACAAATATATTATTAATTATTTAAAAAAAAACCTTCAAGAAGACCAAAAGGTGGACATTTCATTCCTTCTTAAAAGGGGAACCAAATACCCACGGAAGGAGTTGCAGAGATTAACTATGGAGCAGAGACTGAAGGAAGGACAAGCCAGCCTAAATATAGCTATCTCCTGAGAGGCTCTGACAATAACTGACTAATACAGATGTAGAGGCTCATAGCCATTCATTGAACTGAGTACACGGTCCCCAATGAAGGAGTTAGAGAAAGGTTCTATGGAGCCGAAGGGTTTGCAGCCCCTTAGGATGAACAACAATTACTAACTAGTACCCTCAGAGCTCCCAGGGACCCAACCACCAATCAAGGACTATACAGGGTGGGACTGAATGTTCTGGCAGCATGTGTGTAGTAGAGGATTACAAATTCGATCATCAATAGGAGGAAAGGACCTTGGCCTTGTGAAGGTTTTGTGCCCCAGTGTAGGGGACTGCCAGGGCCAATAAGTGGGAGAGGGTGGGGTGGCAGGCATGGGGAGGGGGGAGGCAAAAGGGGTTTGTTCTTGTTGTTTTTGTTTGTTTGTTTGTTTTTTGGAGGGGAACCTGGGAAAGGAAAAAATTACATGTAAATAAAGAAAATATCTAATATAAATAAATAAAAAACTTTTATGCTATAAAAAACATTAGTTGTAAAAATTTCAAAGTATGGATGGACTATGCTCAATGTGTGAATGTACACTTAAATAAAATTAAAGTTATGCGGTATCCTATTATCTTCAGTTCATAGAAATACTTATCTAGAAGGTCTTACTTCTGAAAAGTTCTAATAAAATATTTTTCTAATAATATTTTTGGTTAGCTAATAAATGGATATATAGATAAAAAAAGTGAAATTTTCATTTCTTCTTCCTCAATTACACAGAAAACTAATTTGTTTTCTTGCAGGTTTGCTTGAGTAAAGGGCAATCTGAATCCAATTATCTGCTTCTACAACATAGTTATAAAGAAGACCTTATTCTGAAATATTGAGGCACTAAATATAGGGAGCTCAATTTTTTTTATAAATGTTCAAAGAGCAAAATTCAACAGGGAGAAACTGAACAGAGAGGATATAATTAATATTAGCAACGTATGTGGGTTTGATTAGCTTTTAAAGTGTGTGGGTGGTTTTCTAACTTGGGAGGCTATGACTCAAGATGTCGTCAGAAATATTTCCAAAAGCAAAATTTTTCTTCTTTTTATAGACTATACTAGAAGTTAAATTTGAAGCCCTCCTACATGGCTTATGCATTACTTTATTGGAACCATATTGGGTACCCCTGCATTTCCTGCAGTCTTACTGGACAGGGGGCAGACACAGTCTAGGTAGGCTGGTAGTTTCCTGCTTGTATTCATCATGATCTGCTTATATTATGGAGGCTGGCCTAAATATGGATATTGTGGCACCTCAAGGTTATGCCTACAACTTGCGTACTGATATCAATGAAAA
>JADRCD010163574.1:0-11294 GCA_019843815.1 Montemys delectorum
TAGAGTTCAGAGACAGAGACACAGATGGAATAAAATACATATACATTTAAGACCACTACTGTTGGGACCGTGAAAGGCAGCCTGTTTTCTGGTTGAGCTAGGCTTAAACACCAGAGACCAGAAGGTGTTCCTGCAAGGAACAGAAGGTGTTTGCCACACCCCCAGACACTAGGCTTGTGGAAATGGAACAACTCTCTACTGACTGAAAACTGGGTCAAGGCAGAAGTGAAGAAAGAAAACAAAGACTTTCTAGAACTGAATGAAAATGAATAACCAACATACCCAACCTTATGGGACACACTGAAAGTGGTTCAAAGAGGAAAGTTTGGTACTAAGTACCTACATTTAAAAAAAAAAAAAAAGACTGAGAACATTGGTGAGATATCATACTAGCAACTTAACAGCATACCTGAAAGTAGCTTGAGAAAGAAATCAGAGAGGCAACACACATAGAGCCTTCTCCCATTCTTTCTAGTGTCCTTGGTACAGGAAGGTACTCTGCATGATACCAAAGGAGAAAAGTAAACAGCGACCCAGCCACAGATCCTTTGATCCCTAAGGGTGCCTTGCCTGCAAGATACTCTAGGGCAATGGTGGCACAAACCTTGTGGAAGTGACCAACCAATATCTGATTTGACTAAAAGCTGACTCCTGGAGATGGAACCCATACTAGACACTGCTTGGGTGACAAGAACCTGAGATTAGATAGCCTAGGGAGCTAGGGGAAAACCAAAAACCATTGTTTTTTGTTTTGTTGGTTTGTTCTTTATATATAACAATAAAATGACTCCTAGTGACATTTAGCTATACTCAGAGGCCAGTGCCTTCCTCAGCCATCATCCGAGAAGCTTCCTCCTGCAGCAGATGGGAACAAATACAGAAACCCACATCTAGACATAATCCACAGAATGAGAGACCCTGGGACACTCAGACCTAAATGGGCTGTCTTTATCTATTTCCTCCCTTTAGAGATCAGGGCACCCTGTAGAAAAGGAGCAAAAAAGAGTATAAGAGCCAGAGGTATTGTAGACACCAAGAAAACAAGGTCCTCTAAACCAACAGGATTCTTCAAAAACCCTCATTTGGGGTTGCATATGCGAAATGTTGAGTTGAGAATACCTGTTTTATATAGTCCTTTGGATCCGAAGAATGAACCATATTTAACAAGATAAAAGTACCACTAAAGTGAAACTTTTGCTTTACGAGAATAACTGATGCTGGTCAGATGGGGCTGAAAAAGCACCTGTGACCGAGGGGACCAGCATCACAGAGGTGAAATCTTCTGGGATTATTTCCTCAGGGCTAGCACACCGAAGATGTGGTCCAGAGGATGCCAAGGCTAAATTTCATGCTGACAGCCCAGCTTGGTGAGAGTGGTATAAGAGTCTCAATTGTAGTACGTTTTGAAGGCATGAAGGAGTCGTGTAGCGTGGCTAAGGCTTGGAACACGTGGCAGGGTCAGAGTCCCAGAAGAGAGCGCACTGGGGAAGGGGTAGCCAGTTACAGTGAAGACCTGGGCAGTGTCTCCTACCAATGCTTTATTATTTGTCCAAATAGACAAGCCTAGACACAAGTTGGGACTTCTCGTGTGTCCACATACAAGTACGGGAGTGCCCAGGCACATATGCAGTCACAAAACAAATGCAAACAATGGTATACTACCCACTTGGAACCCCACCGACGATGGACTGGCCATATCAAGTTGCACAGTGCTCTCTACAGAAGATACATTAAACAGCACCAGCTTCCAAAGGAATAAGGGATGGGGTTACAAGAACATACTACCCAAGCTAAGGAACTGATCTACATTATGAAAAGAGTCTGAAAGCTTATTAAACTCCCGAAGGCTTACAAAGCACATTTAAGCATTTCAGACGTGAACCACACAGAATATCAACTATGCGGTGCTTGAAGAAGCCTGCACTCCCTCTTCTGGGCCCTTTAAGTTCAAGGTGGAGGTGCACTCCAGATGCTCAACAGGAAGTGAAGTGGAGCTGGCTGGTGGATCTGAATCACACAGATGGGCTAGAAGACTTCACTGCTCCAACTTCAAAGGAGACCTGAAGGCAGAAAAGATGGTATGAGGACCACCTAATGACCATGAATCCCTTTCCTGACTCTTCCCCATTTCTTTGTCTCCCACAAGTGAACAATTGTTTTTTGGTTTTGGTTTTAGTTTTTTGTTTTTTTTTTTTTTAAATATTTTCTTTATTTACATGTAAATTTCTCCTTTCCCAGGTTCCCCTCCAAAAAACAAACAAACAAACAAAAACAACAAGAACAAACTCCTTTTGCCTCCCCCCTCCCCATGCCTGCCACCCCACCCTCTCCCACTTATTGGCCCTGGCATTCCCCTACACTGGGGCACAAAACCTTCACAAGGCCGAGGTCCTTTCCTCCTATAGATGATCGAATTTGCGATCCTCTACTATACACATGCTGCCAGAACATTCAGTCCCACCACGTATAGTCCTTGATTGGTGGTTGGGTCCCTGGGAGCTCTGAGGGTACTAGTTAGAAATTGTTGTTCGTCCTAAGGGGCTGCAAACCCTTCAGCTCCGTAGAACCTTTCTCTAACTCCTTCACTGGGGACCGTGTACTCAGTTCAATGGATGGCTGTGAGCCTCTACATCTGTATTAGTCAGGTATTGTCAGAGCCTCTCAGGAGATAGCTATATGCTTGTCCTTCCTTCAGTCTCTGCTCCATAGTTAATCTCTGCCACTCCTTCTGTGGGTATTTGATTCCCCCTTTTAAGAAGGAATGAAATGTCCACCTTTTGGTCTTCCTTCTTCTTAAGTTTCTTGTGGTTTGTGGGTTGTTCTTCCTGTATTCCAAACTTCTGGGCTAATAACCACAAGTGAATGTTTGTCACTGAGACCAGTGGACAGACCCATTCCTGTCTGAATTCCTCACCTCCAGCCTCACCTTCCCTCATTCCTCTATCATAGGCACAAACCTACTGTGGTGAAGCTCATGATCTCTAAATATAACCTTCCTGATTTCCGGAAAGTTCCTTGACTTACCACTACCTGCTCCTCCTGGCCTAGTCCCATGCTGTGGAATGTGTGTGCGTGCCTGTCTGTGTGCGTGCGTGCGCACGCGTGCGTGTGTGTGTGTGTGTGTGTGTGTGTGTGTGCGCGCGCACGCATGTGTGTGTGTGTGTGCAAGTGCGTGCGTGCATGTGTGTGTGTGTGCAAGTGTGTGCGTGCATGTGTGTGTGTGCAAGTGCGTGCTTGCATGTGTGCGTGTGCGTGTGCGTGTGTGCGCGCATGTGTGTGTGTGTGCACGCTCGCGAGCGTGTGTGTGTGTGTGTGTGTGTGTGCAAGTGCGTGCGTGCATGTGTGCGTGTGTGTGTGTGTGCGCACGTGTGTGTGTGTGTGTGTGTGCAAGTGCGTGCTTGCATGTGTGTGTGTGCTCTCATGTGTGCACATACATCACTGTGAGTGTGTGCAGGTATGTGATGGTCAAAAGACAACCTCCAGTGTCAGTCTTTCCCTTCTTGTTTGAGGGTTGTTTTGAGCCCTGTTTGAGGGCTCTAACAGAAACAGGGTGGCTTAACTGTGGAAAACAAAACCGTTTAACATTTTCGGTCACTGTTAACCATGTTGTAAAATGTTTGTCTTTAAAAACTATTGTTTGAAGTGCTGTGTTGAGGCTTGTGAAAAATTGTCAGATGAATTTTGGCTTGGGATTTGGACAGTATTTGTAACAATTTCTGAAATGACCCTAAACATCCTTCTGCCGTTTTGTACTACGTATTTACCTGGAGCAGCATCCTCGGCACTGACAAGTATAAAGAAAAGTACGGATCAACCCTGACAAACAAGGAAGATGCTTTATGCTCCTCAGTGTCAAACTTTTAGTCAAGATCTAACTCTTTGAGTAAAGACAAACAAACACACCCATTTCCTGGCCATGCACATTTTTTATCTCTAATAAATGGTAAAATTACATGTATACCAAGGACTTGTATTAAAGTAAATTTCTTTATAGTTTATTATCTGTACATGTTTTGCTTGTATACCTATCTATAATTGCCTGCGTGCCTATGTACTGGAGTCCTGGAAATGTCTCTCAGATGGAAAGGGGTTCTGAGACAAGAAACTTTAAGAAGCCCTGGCCTAGGTTTTGTCTCCCGCCTTTGCCAGACCCCTGTGATCAGCCACCTCCCCGGCTTCATTCTGCCCCTTGTGTTCCAGCAGTTCTGTCCAGGGAGGCTTCCTCCTATATTCCCTAGGCCTATCTGTCTCTGTGCACAACAAGGTCCAGCCTTGCTTCCCAGACACACTAGGAGTTTAATTCCCTTCTCAGCTCACAAAGCACTTGCCCTCTGGATGGGTCATTTGAGATCTAGTTGCAAAATACACCTCAAGAAAGAATCCAGGCTGCACATCTGAACGGAAATCCCCCTGAGATTGGGGTCTAAATCTGGTTCCATCTCTGTGTCTTCCCCAGACCATCACAGTGTATAGTGAGTTGGCTTGATGCTGCTTGTATTCTAATGCTAACATCAGGCCCCCAAGACCTGGTTGTCCCAGAGAGGAGAGAATCTGCATGTAGAATCAAGTGACACTGTGCAACTTGCCCCTCAAGTGATTTCTGATTGGCAAATAAAGATGCTGACAGCCGATAGCTGGGCAGGAGAGACATAGGTGAGGGTTAGGATTCCCGGGCTTGGGGGTTGGAGGAGAACCAGGGGGAGGGGGTGGGGGGAGGAAGAAGGTGAAGGAGGAAGGACGAGCCGTCATGGGTTAGGAGAATCATGAAATCCTGGCCCTGAGGGGTGGCCAACTGGAGTGAAGAGCATCCCAGATGAGACATAGTAGTAACTCAGGGTTTTCGATAGAAAAGTAGACTCTGGTAGCATAGAGGGTAGATGTCTGCCCAGCTATTGTGCCGTTTAAGGCTTAGTGTAAATATAAAGGTTGTGTGTGTCTTTTGTCTGGGAACTAAATGGTCAAAGGCGGGGTAGAAACTCCACAACAACAGTGAGCAATAGACTGGGAACACGGGGCTGAGCGGGGAACCAGGGTGCCCGCTTCTATTTCTTGCACTTGATATGCTGCCTGCTCTAGGGCGGGTCCCTGCAACTCCCCGGAGGCCTCAGACTCCTTCTCTTTCAACATCAGGGTGAATAGCCAATTACTGCTAGGCACAAAACTTGAGATGTCTAGCATTCTCTGAATAATATTCCAAGTATCCTCTCTGAAGTCAGCCTCGGAAGACTGGTGTACCCAGCCCCAAAGTCATTCCAACCACAAACTAATCCCTGCCTCCCCTCCCCAAGTACCCAGCTATGGCCTTCTTACCACAGAGCTTCCCATCTCCCAACTATCTCCATCCCTTGCTCCTTTTCAAGAAGCCAGCTACCTGTTTAGTTGTGGGTCTGGTGCCAGGTCCAAGAAGAGTTCTTCAGAGTCATCAGGGCCTCGGCAGCCTCCAGTGTTTCCTGATACTCCAAGGCGGCAGAAATCGAGGCCTGGTCAGAGGCACTGGGACCCTGCAAAGAAACAGGTGTGAGGAGAACAGAAGCTGTGCATCCAACACCTCTTCTCAGAAGCACAAACACCCTCTCAGTACCCAGCTGCCTCCAGTGCCCACTCTCAATGCCCAGACGGTCTGCCCTACACATCAACTCAGCTCCTCCCACCCAAGTTTCCACAACCCTCCTGCTTCTCTGACGGGACCTGTGGCTCCAGTGGATGGTGGTGATCGGTGGAGGTACATGGCAGGAAGATCATATTTGAGCATCTGGAAACAAGAGGTAAGGGAATGAAACACTTGGGTGGGTAGGTAGCACCTGTAGAGAGAGACTGGCAGGGCTTTGCAATACCAGAAGGTGGGAAGACTGAGGACTGTGGAGACCTTAGGCCCCGTGGCTTGGACACGTCCTTTGTCCCACACAGTCTGTTTTCCTTTCCATCACCCCCCACCCCAACACAATTTTCTTTCCTAAGAAATTAATCCGTACAAGCTTTTGCTTTTGCTTTTCAATTCTCTCCCAGATATGCAGTGAAGAATCCATCAGAGAACCACAAGTGTCAGCATTTTGATATACTGCAAAATTCCCTAAAGCGATACAGTGACCTTCCATTTTCAGGGACTGGTTCTTGCCAGCACTTTGCCAGGCCACCACGGGTCATGAGGGACAAGCCCGGAGCACTTCCCGGAGGCTTTCTTGGTTGGCCTCTGGACTTTGCCCTGGGCCTCTGTGGCTCTGTCCACCATGGCCCTAGGTTTCACCAGGACCTTCCCATCTCGCTCATCTGTTGTGTGTAGAGAAACAGTGCCCACGTGTGGAAGGCCCACTGTGTGGCAGCAGGCCTTGTGCTGGTGCTCTTTTGTCAATGTGACAGGTATAGAACACTCTTGCCAAAATGACCTCTAGGAAACAGATGCTTGAAAAAAAAAAAAAAAGTCACTTGTACCCAGTCTCTGGAGTAGGAACTGTCAGAGCTGAAGAGGCCCCCTGTCCTTGCCCCTCAGTCTGACCTGCAGCCTCCTCACCCAACTTACCCTTGTCCTCCTCCCTCCCAACGTCCCCTTCCTCCTGCTCCAGTGGCACTAAGCCCAGGTCTGGACACAGACAGACACAAGACACAGCCAGCTGCACGGTCCCTTTCTACTCACTGGTTGGACAAGGCAAAAGCCCTGTGAAGCTCCCTGGAAGGAGGATCCATCAATTGCTGCTCTGAGGGCACTGACATGTAAGGCAGAGGTGAAACTGCTGGGGACCAGGAATATATGTGAGACCCGTGGGGGCTCTCCTGTCGAGACAGAGGAGATCAAAGGTAGGGGACTGGGTTCCAGGCCGGCCAGGAAGAGAGGAGGGATAGGCAAATGTTAGTCCGATGGCAGGAATCTAGAATGTCAGGGCTCTGAAGACCTCTCCAGACCCCCTCCCCCACCCAGTCTTATGCTCAACTGCCGCTGAGAAGACTGAGGCCCAAGAAGAAGTGACATTTCCCAATGTCAGCACAGGGCAATGTGCTGACCGCTTAGAGGCGAGAGCCCTGACTGGAAGACACAGTTAAGAGGGGTCTTGACAGCAACTGGTGGGAGCCTCCCACTCTAGCAACAGATTCTCCTTACCTCCTGGGAGCTGGCTGGGGACAGGTCTTCAGGCTGGGACACGGGGTTCTCCTTTGCAGCTGTAAAAGACCAGGAATTCTTCCCCACTGGCTACCCAACAGCCTCATCTGAAGACACTCAACACCATTCTGAGGACTTCCCTCCATAAATTTTTTGAACGCACCCTCTCCCAGACCTCTGCTTCCTGCAAACAAGTGCTGTCTACCATTGATATAATGTTTTGGGGTTTCCCCTCCCCTTCCTGGCCCCACTGAGGTCCAGGGTACCCTTGCCCAAGGTCCCACAGCAATTCTGTGGCAAGGCTGGTTGGTCACAGGGTTACTCGTGCCCTGTTTCTCTCCAACCAAACTCTGGCTCCCTCCCCAGCCAATAACACTCACCGCAACCTCTTCCTCTTCCTTTGGTAGAGGCCTTCTTGGCCTGTTTGAGGGGTTCGCGGGGGACAGTCGTTCTTGGTAGTCGAATCTGGCATCTCTTTACCGGTGCTCTATGCCCCCTTCTCTCGGAACCCACAGCCAGCAGGGCCTTGCCATGGTCCCTTCAATAGGGGTTTGAAGGACTCCTGCTAGTCATGTGCAAAAGGAACCTGACCCCCCTCACCCTCCAGGACACCACACTCTCGAGGATGCAGCCCAACTGGGACACCAGCAGACCCGAGAGTGGGAAGAATGGGTTTCTCACCTGCTTTGGGCCCTGGTGCCACATGTGTGGCCTCTGGCAGGGTAATTTGCACGTCCTCTGAGTCTAGGTTCGATGGCAGGTGCTGCTGCTCGAGTCTTGTTCCCCATGTTACATTCCGAGGTGGAGGGCCGGCAGGGAACAGCTGGTTTGTCTTTTGGTGCCATGGTTCTTAGGCTGAGAGCAGAAACAGCTGGTTTGTCTTTTGGTGCCATGGTTCTTAGGCTGAGAGCAGAAACGCCACTGTATCCCCACGGCCCTAAAGTAACTGTTCTTTCCTGAGCAGAACCAAAGGAAGAAACAAAAACAAAGACCAAACAAACAAAAACAAAAGACCAAACAACCAAAACAACAAGCAAAGCAAAGCAAAGCAAAGCAAAGCAAAGCAAAGCAAAGACAACCCCTCCCCAGACACAAAGCAAACCGAACCAAAACATGCAAGCAAACAAGCAAAGAAAACTGGCTCTGGGATGAGAATCTTCTCCAACATAGTCACCACCAGCATCAGTTTATTCGCTCCCGGTTTTCTTCGGTGGTCCTCGTCCCCCATTTGTACTGGCATGGTCTTAGTCTCCCTCCTGTTGCCTCACTCACCCAGCACCTCCCGCCAACAACCTCTTGACACTGGCCCCATTGCCCAACCGACCTGCTCAGACTCACTCCACACATCCCATTTCCAGGACTACGCCCACAGCCCCAGGACTGCCTCGACAGTCAGACAGTCACGAGAAAGCCTGGACACTGGAAGACAACCTTCTTCCTCGTGCCTGGCATTCGTTCACTCCTCACGTGGGAAAAATATGCATAGAGTACTCAGTTGTCTCACAGATGCCCGGTATTCAGTTTTTTCCTACGCCCTCCCCTCCATTCGAGTTTTCCTCACACCACAGTCTTAATTACTCCCTTGCTCCCCCTTTCCACCGATTCCCCTTTTGTCCCCCACCCCGCAAGCCTCCCCTCCCCGCCCGTGATATCTTATTGTTCCTCTGAAGGCAGTGGCCACTCGACTCTTCCCTAAAACCCTTCCACCCAGGAACCTGGGGTAGGGGGACCATGACTGAGACCAACCGGGGCTAACTAGTGACATGCTGGGCTTCAAACAAGCAGTTTTCTCACGAAATCCATCCAGATTTCTCCCAGTCACGTAAAAAACTTTAAAAAGTTTTCAAACTTTTACCATTATTTTTCTGCCGTTTCCTTCCTTCCCAGCTTTCTACACCTGACAGATGTTTGTTGACGCCCGTGTGGAGTACCAGCCCCTGACCTTGCCCAAAGACAAACTATCTGGTGGCCTCAGCTTCCCGTTGCCTCAACACAGGCTCTCTTCTTTCATCAAATGCACACGTTCACTCCCCAGCTGTCCACCAATCCTTCTGAGTCGTCTCAACCCTTTGACAGTTGGAGCTGGGCTCCGAGAATGGCTCCCTCTTCCCTTTCACCCTCTACGTGCCTCATCTGCTCTCTGGCAAGTCCCAGACCCAGACCGGCAGGCAACCTGGAGAGTGTTGCTCTCTGAAGGGGTTGGGGCAGGGCCCGCGCGGGCTGGCCAGAGCCCTTGGAGGAGGCCGAAGGCCGGTGTCGGGTCGACGGGGCCGCCTCTGTGCCGTTTCCCATCGCCAGCAGGCTTCGCCTTGAAGAGGCCTAAAAAGGAAGGAAAGGGGCACCTGAGCAGGAGGGAGGGGAGAAGAAAGGCACAGAAGAATATGGAGGCCGCATTCCTCGTGGGGTCAGTTACCCGGGACTCCAGCCTTGCAGAATCAGCAGGCCGAGCCTCAAAAGAAGCGGCGGTTCGGCGGTTCTGTTCCCGCGTCCTTGTTCCGCCTGGCGCCTTGGCCTTCGACTCACTTCCTGCTCTGCCTCAGAGAACAGTGAGCTTCCTGCACTCGTCCCTCAGAAGGGCGCCCCCCATACCCGTGGCTGCTCTGAGACCCACTTCCGCCTATGCTCTGAAGGGGCCCCTGGAGGCCTTTCCTGGCTGCTGGTGCTCACTTAAATAATCCTGCCTGCGCTGGAGGGACAAGTTGAGCTTTGTACCCTCCCTTGGTGGTTCCGCTTCCTGCCTCCATTTGGAGACGAAATAATGTGAGGTGGGGGCGCGCATCTGCTGTCACCTAGGTCTACTTGGTAGGCTCTAACTAATGTGTCCTTTCAAAATCAAGTGTCCGAGTTTGGCATGGACCACCTTCCATCCTCCCCTATCCTCACATCTCGTCTTCTCATTCAGCAGCCATCTTAAACCCCAGAGAACACTTACCAAGGTCTGGGAACACCATGTTCCATCTTGTTGGAGTCCGCCTCTGACCTTTCTTTTCTACTCCACGGATAAGACAAACAGCTCCACACTCCTTTATTTTATTATATTATTTTATTTTATGATTCTTCTGTCCTTATTCATTTATTTGTTTGTTTGTTTATTTATTTGTTATTTTCTAACTTTTTATCTTTATTTTTGTCACTCCGAAGCACGGCGTGGTGTCTGCTAGGAAACGTCCCTGACTCCTGTTTCTCAGACACACATGGAAGTCCCCTGTCCCTTGTCTTTTGCCCTTCCATACTTATGTGAGAATCTGCCTGCCAGTTGCCCAGTAAACTCAGTCGCAACAAGTTTGGATCTCATTTTTTTGGGTTTGTTTTGTTTTGTTTTGTTTTTGTTTGTTTGCTTGTTTGTTTGTTTTTGGGTTTTCGAGGCAGGGTTTCTCTAGCCTCGAACTCAGAAATCCGCCTGCTTCTGCCTCCCAAGTGCTGGGATTAAAGGCGTGCTCCACCACCGCCTGGCCATTGATTTGGGACATCGATTAACAGGAAACTGGCTATCCACGGGATACCTGGCCTTCCATAAGCCTCAGCTCAGCATGTCTCTCCCTTTATGAGGACCTGGCATAGTTTGGTTTCTTCCACGTTTGCTTCTGGTTTCATCTTTTGTACATTCCTACCTGGTGCCTAGTGCACCTTACATCGGTTTTTGTTTTGGTTTGGTTTATTTGTTTTGTTTTTTGTTTTTTGTTTTCTGTTTTGTTTGTTTGTTTGTTTGTTTGTTTTTTAATCCCAGAACACGCTAGAGCCTTGTTGCTCTTGTGTCTGATATCTGCTTAGGTTGGGGAGTGATGTTGGATGATTCACTTGCCTCTGACTTACAGAAATGCACTTGACTCTTTAACTGCTGAACTGCTTCTAAATTCAGGCACCATATTAAATCTCATCGCCCTAGAAGATGCACACATAAGTTTCCAGGCCTTTTCTCTGGCCTCTGTGTTGTTGTTTTTGCAGTGTTTCCTTGGCTCCCCGGGAAGGCAGTCTGACAAAGACGGGGGTTGAGGGGCTTGTTTTGAGTTGTTGCTACTTTTAGTAAACTGGCACCAACATTTTCAGATGAAATGTTTTTTTCTGGCTTTCCTTCTCTGTGCTCACCTTTATTCTGTTCTTCATTCCTTCCTTCCCCCTCTCTATTAAAAGTTTAATAAACAACCCTTCTGTAGATTTCAAAGATCTATTTCACAAAAAAAAAAAAAAAAAAAAAAAAAAA
>JADRCD010163579.1:0-15009 GCA_019843815.1 Montemys delectorum
AGAAATCCAAATCAATTCCAAATATTATCAAAGGCTGGAGACATGGCTCAGTGGTTAAGAGCATTGACTGCTTTTCCAGAGGTCCTGAGTTGAAATCCCAGCAACCACGTAGTGGCTCATGACCATTCGTAATGAGGATCCGATGCACTCTTCTGGTGTGTCAGAAGACAGAGATAGTGTACTCACATAAAATAAATAAAAATCAAAATAATATCAAATTTGAATCTGTACTGAAAAGATGCTAAAATTTCTTACAGTAAAATGATTCAATAGCATTAGTATAAGAAAGCATTTTTAAAATTAACTCACATGTTAAATATAATAAGACATTACCTTTTAATTTCAAATCTTCATTAACCCCATATCTGATAGAGGGCTAATATTCAAAATACAATAAAAAACTCAATAAATTAACTTCCAAAAAACAGATAACACAGTTAAAAAAATGGATACAGAGCTAAACAAAGAATTCACAACAGGAGCACCTGGAATGGCCAAGAAGCACCTGGAAAAAGCATGTTCAAGGTCCTTAATCATCAGGGAAATTCAAATCAAAACAACCATGAGATTCTACCTTACACCAGTCAGAATGGCTAAGATCAAAACCTCAGGCGACAACACATGTTGGCAAGGATGTGGAGAAAGAGGAACCCTCCTCTAATGCTGGTGGTATTGCAAACAGGTACAACCACTCTGGAAATCAATCTGGGGGTTCCTCAGAAAAATTGGAAATAGATCTACCTGAAGAACCAGCTATACCACTCTTGGGCATATACCCAAAAGATGCCCCACCATACCACAAGTACAGATACTCCACTATGTTCATAGCATCCTTACTGAGATAGCCAGATCCCTTCCAGCAAAGCAACACAGATGTCCCTCAACTGAAGAATGGATATGGAAAATGTGATTGATTTTTACATTAGAAAGGTATTCAACTATTAAGAATGAGGACATCAGTGAAATTTTCAGACAAATGGAAAGAACTAGAAAATATCAGCCTGAGTGAGGAAACCCAGACCCAACTGTACATGCATGGTATATACTCACTGATAAGTGGATATTAGACAAAAATTATAGAATGTACATGATACAATTCACAGACTGTAAGAAGTTTGACAAGAAGGAAGTTCAAAGTGTGGATGTTTCAATACAACTTACAAGTGGGGTAGAAAATAACCACAGAAGGCAGAAGTAGGGAGGAACATGGGTGGGAAGGGAAGGGGAAAAGGGCAAGAGGATCGGGTATGGAGGAGCAGGAGAGAAACCCAGAGGGCCAGAAGAATGAATGAAAATATGCTTCGGAGGAGGTGAGGTGGGAACCCTTTAGAAAACACCAGACACCTGGGAGGTGAGAAACTCTCAGGACTCGATGGGTGTGACTGTAGTCAAAACGCCTAAAGGAGGGAAGAGGGAACTCAGAGTCCACCTCCAGTAGACAGACAGGGCCTCAAGTGAGGGAAGGGGCAGGGTTAACAACCCACAGGTAAAATTTCTGGCCTAGAATTGTGTCTGTCTAAAAAAACTGCGGAGACTGAACTGGAGAAGGAACTGAAGAAAAGGAGGTCCAGTGACTGGCTCAACTGGAGATTCATCTCACAGGGTCGGGACACCACGGCCTGACACTATTGCTGATGCTATTGTGTGCTTACAAACAGGAGCCTAGCATGTCTGCCCTCTGAGAGACTCAATCAGAAGCTGACTGAGACACACATACTTATACTCAACCCAACTGAAATCGGGGACCCCTATGGTTGAATTAGGGGAAGGATTGAAGACGGTGAAGGGGTGGGCAACTCTATAGGAAGACCAGCAGTCTTAACTAACCCAGACCCCTGGGATCTCTCAGACTCTAAGCCACCAATCAAGGAGCATACACTAGCTGATCCGAGGCTCTCAGACACATATACAGCAGAGGTCTACCTGGTCTGGCCTCAGTGGAAGAAGACATGCCTAACTCCTGAGAGACTTGAGGCCCCAGGGTGGGGGAAGCTCTGGTGGGGAGGGCATCCTTTTATAGGGAGGGAGGAGGAATGGTATAAGGAACTGTGAGGGGGGACTGGGAGGAGGGCAAAGGCTGGATTGTTAATAAATATATATACGTATATATATGTATGTTAATAAATATATATGTATATATATGTATATACGTATATATATATATAAAGAAAAAAGGAAGACAGTGAAATAAAATGTCTGATCACTTATTCTCACTAGAAAAAGATTATTTTGAGCTGAATAAAGATCAATACATTTGAAAATATGAAAAGAACATTATATATTTATAAGAAAAAGATAAAATTCAATAGAAAAATTCATGATAGGTAGAGAAAATCCACAGAATATGAATTTTACTTGATGAAGAACTGATAGATACAGAAAAATTATAACTGCTTATAAAATATAAGGAAAGTAAAACTTAAAAAAAACTCACCCTTTTGTCGTAGACTATGGAAGACATTAAAAGACTGGTGGTAGAAAATGCATGAATGCAGCTTGCATTTCTCAAATCTTATTAGTACAAATCACAAGTCAATTTATGAGCTATTTATCAAAATATTCAAACAAAGATAATTTAGCAATTTATTGCTGTCTATCTACATATAGATAGGTACAGCTATTGAGAGAGCCAATATATATACACATATATTCATATACATGCTTTATGTAAATCCCCACTTGTACAAAAGATGTATAGAAAATATTATTTAGCAAAAATATTTAATGAGTGCAAATGACAGAGAAGTGTTAACTGAAGCAAAGATACACTACTGTGATATATGAATATGTTTCAATACTATAGATAGGTCGGAATTAATATATTCCCCATTACCCCATGTAAAAATCTCTTAAAACAGTGGTTTTCAACATACCTAATGCTGTAACTACTTAATACAATTCCTTATGTTGTGGAGACTCCCTGCCATAGTGCTATTTAAGGGGCTTAGAAGCTTATTGCAAATTGCTACAAGCTAGAAAATTAGATAATAAAATCCATTTCTCCCAATTCAAAAGGCTAGAAGTCCAAAATCAGACTTCCTGCATGGACAACACTGAGTAAGGTACTGCCTGTAAGAGACAGATTCCTGACTTGCTTGTGTACTTATGGCTCCATATGGGGAGAAGGGGAAAGAAACACAGAGACTGAGAGTAGTAATGATAAATACCTCCCAAGACTTCCATGTTTTAGGACTTTTATTTTGGAAGTTAATATTTCAACACATAAATTTTGGAAAGATAAAATACTGAGACCACAGAAAATAATAAAATAAAACCATATTTTCTAGGGCTCTAGTTTTTTCACACATTGATAAAAGTTTAAAGCTATATAAAGGAATGGTTGCACAATGGAAAGAGCACTTATCTTTAGGAGGGGTAATACTGAATTAATGAAAGACAATTATGAAGAGTCAGCATATAGTATTTTGTACTATTTTATCAGGTGGTGGGTAATAGGTATTCAATTGTTATAAATGTATCTTATATATGTTACATTTAATACACTAAAACAAAATATGGTTATTTTATAGAACCAAAAGGTTCAATTGGATTGAGATTCAAAGTACTCAGCAGTTCTAAAGATGGCAGATGGTGTACAGGTTGGTCTGCTATAATATTATAAGCTTAAGTTGGAGGATGGCTATCAGAAGCTGTGGGTGACAGCTTCAATGGCACATAGTAGGACAGGAACCTGAGTCTAGAGTCCATGCAGGTATAACTGGCACCATTTAGAAAATATTTTCTCCCAGATAAAGGGAGAACTACAGTAGGAAACTAGAGCAGAGACCTGACTTATCACCATGGGCCTCAGAAAATCTGCACTATCCTTCAGCAGTGTGGTTTGCTTGCTTGCATGCATGCATGCATGCTTGCTTGCTTGCTTGCTTGCTTGCTTGCTTGCATGCATGCTTGCTTGCAACATGGTCTCACTGTGTATCCCAAACTGGCCTCCAACTCACAGAGATCGGCTTCCCTCTACTCCCAAGTGCTGGGATTAGAGGTATGTGTCACCAGGTCTAGAAATTACAGGCTTCTTAAGGAGTCGAAAGATAGACAGAAGAGGAAGAGAGCAACAGCATGGCCAGAGGCAGGGGAGGCCTTGGAAAAAAATCCCTCTTCTCTTCTTAGTATTTGACTAGAACAAGAAGCCATTAAAAAAAAAATCTCTGCTGAGTTGGCTCTTAGCCACACCAGATGCCTCTGACTTGTGACCCACAGAAAGTATCATGGGACTATAATTTTTTTACATTTGTCCAGCAAAAACACGTCTAGAGAGCAGGGAAGAGACCTTGAGTTCATCTGAACCATGCACTATTTGGTGGGGTGACAATCTGGACAGAGCAAGTCTCTGGTAAAACATACACAGATCCCAAAAGTAAATCAGACATCAGGAGGTCTGCCTAAAAGTGTGACCACCATTTACAATGTGACCTGGTGAGGGCCCTAGCACTCATGGGAAAGACAGCTGTGGCCTAACCTGGAAAGGACCACCCAGAGGTGTAACTAGAATTGTTAAGCAGACCAGGAACAGACTGCCCTGGGACTTGAAGAGAGTCAGTCACCTGACCGATAAATGACTTCCCAGAGGAGTGATAAGTCTCTAGGAGTCTTCAAAGGAACCACTAAATTTGAAACTGGATCCAACAGGAGTTACTAGATTTGAAACTGGATCCAACACCAAGGAAAGAGAGCATGTTCAAACTCTGCACACCCATCTGAGACTCTTCCTTTTATATTATCTCTTTCCTTTGAGACCCGGTACCAATAGAGCTGGCCAGTGACATCCTTCTTTGCTATCATTCTGGTTTTCATTCTTTTCTTTCCTCTCCATTCTCTTTCATTTACATTTCCCCTTTGTTGGGCTTTCTGAAATAACATAGGTTGGCCTGACTTGAGTGTTCTCTCAGCCTCAGGTTTCTGAGGGGTGGGATTGGTTTTGGCTATCTGATGACTCTTTAAACTATTTCTTTCTCATTCTATTAGTTAGAATTGCCTAATATCACCCCAGCCCCCACTCCACTCCCCTTCATTTTCATTTTCCTCCACTAGTTTTCCTCTGTCAGCACACTAATACTGACTGAAATGACTTAGGAACTGGATTTGGTATGAAGTGAATGTAAACATCCAAGCAAGGAATTAATGAAATCCAATTGGTTGTTTTTAAACATGCTTCATCTTGCACAAAGAACCTTGCATTGGTTAAGAGAAAATAGTCATTTAGAAAAATCTAGTCTTCAGCTGAATGCTATTCAGAGAGAAAGAGAAGAAAATATAAAGGAAAGGAAATTAAAAAGAGGCAGTGTGGGAAAAGCCTGGTATAGTCCTGAGCCTTAGAATGTCAAATGGTTGGAGGAAAGGCGAATGACAACAGTTTAAAAGAAAAGAAAATGTTAAGAAATATACCAGTTTCTAAAATACATCTAATCATCATGTTATCACCAGCCAGAGCCAGTTTATCTGCTTCTCAGAGTAAATATAGAGACAGCCAGCATTTGTCAAGAAACCAACATGTCCTGTATAGTTACATGAAAAACACAGATATTTCAATATTACTTGAAATCTTTCAATTAGAATTCCTGCTGATGTGTGTGTGTTTATGTATTTATTACTCTAAAAGTAAGACAAGAAGGGATTAAAATTTTATTTCCAAAGAAATATATATGTAGTCTTGAAGATGAAGGAGTGACGCACTTGAAGAGAACCTAGTAAAAGTCATGTGTCTTCCACTTTCACATTTTCATTATAGTTTAGTTGGGTCTAAATACTTCCAGAGCTAGTATAATGAGAGAGAAAGAGTGGAAGTCCCCCCAAAATTCAGATCCTTGAAAGTACTTTGTGAGATAATTCCAGAGAGATTCTAGGAGAACAATTTCTAAGTTCACTCTGTATTTACCACAGGTTGGACTTTCTTCAAGGAACTCTTTCACATGGCTGGTAAGGACATATAGGAAACCAATTATTCCCAGTGCTTTGCCTTGTACACAGGAGTGCATAAGAATCCTATATTTTTCAGGTCCTATGGTTTTTGCTACATTTTATATGATTCATTCTTTTTTTTAAAAGATAAATTTATGTTGTTTACAAATTTTCTGCTTCAAACAATACTGTAATTAACAGAGGAAGGTCATCTATTTCTACATCACTATACAAGCCAATTCATTTAAGTAAGATGAATTTTGGCAGGAATTATCAAATTGTTCTCTGAAAGTTTATCTTTTCTTTTTCATAATTTCTTTACTTTTTAGTTGTATTTTTATTTTATGTATTTACATTTCAAATGTTATTCCCTTTCCCGGTTCCCCCTCCGGAAACCCCCTATTCTATCCCCTGTCCCGTTGCTTCTATGAGGGTGTTCCCTCACCCACTTATTCCCACCTCACCACCCTGGAATTCCTTACACTGGAGCATAAAACCTTCACAGGACCCAGGGCCTCTCTCTCCTCCCATTGATACCAGACAATGCTATCCTCTGCTACATATGCAGCTGGAGCCATGGGTCCCTCCATGTGTACTTTTTTGGTTGGTGGCTTAGTCCCTGGGAGCTTTGAGGGGGTCTGGTTGGTTGATATTGTTGTTCTTCCTATGGATTTGCAAACTCCTTCAGCTCCTTCAGCCCTTTCTCTAACTCTCCACTTGGGTTCAATGGCTTAGGCTGTGAGCATCTGCCTCTGTATTTGTCAGGCTCTGGAAGAGCTTCTCAGGAGACAGTTATTACAGGCTCTTGTCAACAAGCACTTCTTGGCATCAACAATAGTGTCTGGGTATGTATGGGATACACTTCAGTCTCTGTTCCACACATTGTTCCTGTGTTTCCTTTAGACAGGAGCCATTCTAAAATTTGGAGATAAATGGGTGATCTCTTCTCCCAAACCTTTGGATATAATCTCTACAAGTTCTCCCTCCTCTTTGTTGGGCATTTCAGCTATCTAATCCCTGTTGGGTCCTGGAAGGCTCTTGCTCTCCTGCCATCTGTGACATGCAGGTGGCTAACCCCAGCTCCCCAACTCCCCAACTCCCCAGCTCCCCATCCTCCATTACTACACATCTCTGTTCAAATTACTGACCCTCTGTATATTAGCCCTATATCAGATGTAGGGTTCGTAAAGATCATTTCCCAATCTGTTGGTTGCCATTTTGTCCTATTGACAGTGTCCTTTGCCTTACAGAAGCTTTGCAATTTTTATGAAGTTCTACTTGTCGATTGTTGATCTTAGAGCACAAACCTTGGTGCTCTGTTCAGGAAATTTTCCCCTGTGCCCATGTGCTTGAGGCTCTTCCCCACTTTCTCTTCTATTAGTTTCTGGGTATCTGGTTTTATGTGGAGGTCTTTGATCCACTTGGACTTGAGCTTTGTGCAAGGAGATAAGAATGAATCAAATTGCATTCTTCTACATGTCCACTCGTTCTTTCAGTCAGATAGATAGATAGATAGATAGATAGATAGATAGATAGATAGATAGACTTAATTGCCTAGGAAGATTCATTTCACCAGGCTTTTGGTAAAGAAGGAAGAAAGTATATGAGGGGGATTAAAATAGGAAAGGGAAAAATGATCAATTATTTTAATTCAGTTTAGGAATATTTCATGTATGATATATATGATTAAGGGGTGGGGCATGTGCAAGGGAAACAGCTTAAAGAGAGATATCAAATTTGTATAGTAATCATCACTAGACTCAACAATGTTATTTATCAAATCTTACTGAGTATGTTCTGTATTTATGGGTGATTATTAGTTTGTAATCAGCATGTAATAAAATGATTGAGTTGCGTAGAATTACTAATACTATTAATTTTTTTTCATATTTGTGACTATATATGGGATGTTTTGTATATTGAGACACAACTATCCAGTAAATCACCAAGAACACTTGAAAAACACATGCTTGATAGAAATTTCTATTTCAGGCAGAGCACTTCCTCAAGTTCTTAGTTTTAGAAACAGCAGAATTCCTTGTTAACACATACTAATAGGCCATTTAATTTAGTAGAGCTTATATTTATAGAATTTTAGAATATCAACATATTACTATTTACTCCACATTGTCATGAAGCTGCCACAACTGTTAAAATAAAAAGCAAAATTAACAACAATTACCATTTACATCATCTGTCAAGAATCACCTTCTAGGTTAGGTGATTTTTTCCTAAAGTGAAAAACAATTACATGTCCTACAGAGGCAAACTTCTGTTTTAAGATACTGAAATTATTGTTAACAATTCATATGTATCTTGGCATAATCATATGAAATCTACATATTCCATAATGAAAATTTACCTCATCCTAGTTTATGCTGGTGAGGAGAACTAAGCAAATTCTTATTTAATTGGTATAGTGTAAGAGATGAGAATTTCAAAGCTGGATTCAAAAAAGCAATGGGACAACATTGTGTTACTATATGCTTCAGGCACCAAAACCCTTTAAGGGATTTGCAGACATTGGCGGCTTAACTAAATGTGAAAATAAGATTACTTGAAGTGCAAAAAGAATGAATATACAGGCAAAGTATCTTAGGTTGAATTAATTTAACTGTAGGCCAAATCTGTTTGAAAGGATAAGACAGGGGTATGGATATTGAAGCCTATAGAAAAATCAAAAATCCCCCAAAGGAAAAATAGCAGACAGGATACATTTTAATGTATTATTTCCAAGAATAAAAGAAGTTAAATAAGGTCCTAGGGCATGTAGATATTAAAATGCATTACGTAAAATTGTACTTACTCATAAAATTACCATGCTTAATATTGCTAATTTTAAGGTATAATTTATCCGGGAAACACTTATAAACTTAATATTTAAATTTATGTTGAAAAAATTTTAATTCTATGCCAATTGTCTGAGAGTCATGGAATGGAAGTTTTAAAGGGAGAAACAAACAATATTTAGTATATAAGTAATCCAGCTAGTAGGGATTCAGGCAGATCAAATATAATTATGAAAATAATTTTCTCCCTTGTAAACTAAGAACACAATGATGCCTGTCAGTCTGAGGGAAAAAACAATGTCTATACTGTCACTATACTTTGTTCTTACACTAAATGTTGCTTGCTCACAGAATTGTAAACAGTTACTTTGGGATACCACTAAATTACTGTATGTTGAATGTATCACTATCTCCTGCTGTAATCTTTAGTCATCTTCCTCATGCCAAAGACAGACAGTATTACTCTCCATCAGTTAATCTTGTTGTGAGTGTGGCAGAGCATAGCACTGGTGGGACAAAGTCTTCAAAGGTTACCATGTATTCCAGAGAACACAACATGAACAGAAATATTAGTTATGGGAGGGTTAGAAAATAAGACCTGGGTGACATGAGAACGCATATGAGTTTTGCTTGGTACTAGGCCATTGTTATAATTTTCGTTACCTTAAAGATCTTAGATTCTAATCATTATCTTTTCATCAATGCTACCTTCTTTTGGTTGCCCTGTCGACTGGATAGTTTCTGTTTATTTTGTTTTAGTCAATTTGACACAAACCAGAGTTATCTGAGAAGAATGAACGTCACCTGATAAAATGCTTTTGGCTAGTAATAATGGCTAGTTGGCAGACCTGTGGGGAATTTTCTTGATTAAAGATTGATGTGGGGGTGCCCAGCCCAATGTTGGCAGTGATAACCCTGAGCAGGTAGTTCTAGATGGCTTAAGGACACAGGCTGAGCTAGCCATGGGGGAAACTCAGTAAGGAACACTACTCCACAGCTTCTACTTCAGTTTCTGCCCTGAGTTCCTGTCATGGGTCTATTTGAAGACAGTCTGTGGTGTGAAAATATAAGCCAGATAAACCCTTTCCTCCCCAAGGTGGTTTTAGTCAGGGTGCTTTATCAACAAGAGAAACCTTAAGTAAGCCACCTAGCATACTAGTTCTAGCTCTACAAGTGAACCAAGAAAAACTAATATACCATTTGACCCTATTCCAGAAAGGGTAATCATAGGAGAGAAGAGGAGTATGAACAGAAAGAAGCATTTTTTCTGGGAACCTGTGGTAGTAATACTGTGTGGATTTTCTAGAAATATTATGACAGATAAGGTTAAGATTATTAAAGAAAGCGAAATTCAGAGACAATGCAGTACAAAATAAAATCCTCATGTCATTCTTCACATAAATGGAAGAAAATGATCTTAAAATACAGAAACATAAAAGACCACAAAATGCCAAATTAATCCTGAGCAAAAGTATAATAATGGGGTCATTACAGTTGTCAATCTCAAACTCTGCTATAACAGAGCCATAGTGCGACGGTTTGAATGAAAATGAGCCCCACAGGCTTAAATGTTTGAAAACACGTTTATCATTTGGTGGAACTGTTTGGGAGGGATTAGGAGGTGTATCATTTGTGATGAGCTTGAAGGTTTCAAGAGGCTCCTTCCATTTCTAGTGTGCTTTTTGTCTCCTGCTTGTGAATTAGGCTATGAATTCTCAGCTACTACTTCAGTGCCATGCCTGCCTGCTTGCTCCTCTGTAATGGTGACAGACTCCTATACTTCTGGAACAGTAAGCTCCAAAGGACCTCTTTTCTTCATAACATACTTTAGTACAAGTGTCATATCACAGTGACACAAAGTAATTAAGACATATAGTAACTGAAACACCATAGTACTGGATTAGAGTCTATTTTAATAGAATAGGATATGATAGAATACATTAGAACACATATTAAGTCCACAGTTATTGTAGTTGGCTACTTTTCTGTTGCTATGATAAACATCATGTCCAAAAGCAACTTACAGACCAAATAGCTTATTTTGGTTTATGGTTCCAGAGGGGTCCATAATGTTGGCAAAGTCATGGAAACAGTTGGCCAGAACAGGAAGTTGAATGATTATATTTTGTCACACAGGGAACACAGAAATAGTTAACTAGAAGTGAGGCAATGATATAAATTGAAAGTCCACATTCAATGACACCCTCCATTAAGTCCTCATCTCCTAATAGATCAACAACCTCCCCAAATATCACCATCAACTGGGAACAAAATGTTCAGTTACCCAAGTTTGTGGGAGACATTCCTTAATCAAACCACTACATATGACCACCAGATATTTGACAAAGGTATCAAAAATACATGCTGATGAAAATATATTACCATCTTTAACAAAAAGTATGAAAAGGAAAGTGGATGTATATGTAGAAAAATGAAACTAGATCCCTCTCTGTCACTCTGCACAGAAAAAAAAAATACTTCACAGATCAAAGAACCCATTTTCTAAACTTTGAAACTGCCTGAAAAGAAAGTACAGAGTGTGCTGCATAATATGGATAGGCATGGAGACAGACTTTCTAAGAAAGATTTTGTCACTTAGGAAATAAGACCAACACCTAACAAATGTGACTTAAAGATACTCAAAGTTTCTGTACAGCAAAGGAAGCAGTCAACTGAGTGGAAAGGCAATATAGAGGATGAGATGGAAAACTCCTTACAAAGTACATACTCAATATAGGATGAGTTCTAAACTACACAAAACATGAAACATCAACAACAAGAAAACAAACAATCCAGTCACAAAATGGGCTATAGATCTCAATAGAGGATTATTTTAAAGAATTCAAATGGCGTAGAATACTTTCTGAAAGTGTTCAGTGTTGCTAACCATTAGGAAGATGCAAATTAAAAGTACTCTGAGATTCCATCTCATCCTAAGCATAATGGTAATTAATAATAGCAATAATAATAGCAACAGAAAACACAAGAAATGTTGGTGACAATGGAGAGAAAAATAAATTCTCTTTTACCCTTGATTAGAATGTAAATTGATACAGCCATGATTAAAACAAGAGCACAGACTCCTGTAGAAGCTATAACTAGATCTAGTATATAACCGAGGTATCTTATTCCTGGACATATACTCAAAGGACTCCTACCATATATACTACTACAGATAGTTACTCATTCATGCTTATTAACACTGTATTTACAGTTACTAGGAAATGGAATCAGCACAGATGCCCAATAGCAGAAGAAGAGATAATGAAAAATGAAAATTTATTCAATTCTAAAGAACAATGCAATTATAAAATTTACAAATGAACAGAACTAGAAATAAATTATGAGTAAGTTAACTCAGACATAGAAAGACAAATGCTGCATGCTCTCTCTTATACATGGATCCTAGACTTGAATCTTTAATTCTGTGTGTTCAAACAATGTAGAGTAAAGGTAGAAGCAGGAAACTACAAAGACGTCATTGAAGGGGATTGTCTCCAAGTTAAGGTGGGATAGTAGAATCTAGTCACTAACTGTTAAATAGGCATATCAGTGTGGGAAGAGACAGAATAAAGGCCTGAAATCTAGAAAGAGTGCCGTGTACCTAGAAAAACAGAGTAATGAAGGAAAGAGATGAGGAAGGTAACAGAGCAAAGTGGACACTGGGGACGATAAGGACAAATTGGTTGAGTGGTGAGGCAGGGACAGGAAGATGAGTGACAGGCACAGGTAAGGAGAGAATTAATCCAATTATACATGTATGAATCCCCCAGTGGAAACCCCTTACTATATAGGCCAATTATAAGACATATATTTTCTTTAAAATTATGAAAAAAAATTATACTGGCTACTTGCAGTAATAATTAGCAAGAAAGGGCTACGAAGTACTGGCCCTATGTCATGTACAATGTTCAAGCTACTGCCATGCAGAAATAGAGAAGTTAAAGTCACCAGAATAGATACAGAATAGAAGTTTAGGGAAATAAAAACTTCTGCAAGAAGCAGAAGAGGCTACAAGTCCACAACAGAGAGGAGGGGGATAGCCTTGGATTTAACCCTTTTGTGTCATTCAACTGAGCCTTCCTTCTTCTGCTCCTATGTTTTTATAAATGTCACAACGTCCTACATAATGTCCAACACTTGTTAGGTTACCAGTGAGACTCTACTGAAACAAACTTAAGCAATGACAATAAGCACAATACTCATTTATCTGCCTATAAAAATCTAAGAAAATCTCAATCTAGAACATAGAATAGCCCAGGAATTGAGAGACATTACTGGGAAGTCCTTCTAATACACTTGCCACCACTGAACCCATGTTTTCCTTTGTAGGGCTTCTCAGTAGTGCTGTCTGCAGTGTGGCAGCACACATTGTCCTCAATGGCCTTAGAGTATAAAGAGAAGACACCAATTTCAGTGTTTCTGTCAAGCCCACAAAACACAAAGAACTCTGAACTCTAATTGCTTTGTCTTGAGTTATTCTGCTACTCCTGGTACTCACGAATGCTACAGTGATAAGAAAATGATCACTGGACCAAAATATTCTGTTTGGAGTCCAATCTCTGCTTGTGGTATTATCTTTCTCTCTTCAAAGCCTCAGGTATACTTATTTTTCAAAAATACAATATACAAGAATAAGTCACAGTGCAAAATGGTTTGGAGGGAGTATGGGAAGAGAGAAATGTTATAATCAAAGTATAATTTCAAAAACTAAAAATAGAAGGAAATCAAAGAAGATCTCAGAAGATGGAAAGATCTCTCATGCTCATGGATTGGCAGGATTAATATAGTAAAAATGGCCATCTTGCTGAAAGCAATCTACAGATTCAATGCAATCCCCATCAAAATTCCAACTCGATTCTTCACAGATTTAAAAGAGAAATTTGCAAATTCATCTGCAACAATAAAAGAACCTCTGGTAGAATCGCCATCCCAGACCTTAAAGTGTACTACAGAGCAATTGTGATTAAAAAAAAAATAAAAAAATTAAAAAAGAAAAACCTGCATGGTATTGATACAGTGACAGGCAGGTGGATCAATGAAATAGAATTGAAGACCCAGAAATGAACCCACACACCTATGGTCACTTGATCTTTGACAAAGGAGCTAAAACCATCCAGTGGAAAAAAGACAGCATTTTCAACAAATGATGCTGGCTTGATTGGTGGTTAGTATGTAGAAGAATGCAATTCTATCCATTCCTATCTCCTCGTACAAAGCTCAAGTCCAAGTCATCAAGGACCTCCACATAAAACCAGATACACTGAAACTAATAGAAAATAAAGTGGGGAAGAGTCTTGAGCACATGGGCACAGGGAAAATTTTCCTGAACAGAATACCAGTGTAGCTTATGCTCTAAGATCAAGAATTGACAAATGCGACCTCATAAAATTACAAAGCTTCTGTAAGTCAAAAGATACTGTCAATAGGACAAAACAGCCTCCAACAAATTGGGAAAAGATCTTTATCAATCCTATATTTGATAGAGGGCTAATATCCAATATACACAAAGAACTCAAGAAGTTAGACTCCAGAGAACCAAATAACCCTATTAAAAATGTGGTTCAGAGCTAAAGAAAGAATTCTCAACTGACAAATACCAAATGGCTGAGGAGCAACTAAAGAAATGTTCAACATCCTTAGTCATCAGAGAAATGAAAATCAAAACAACCCTGAGATTCCACCTCATACCAGTCAGAATGGCCAGGATAAAAAAGTCAGGCGACAGCAGATGCTGGAGAGATTGTGGAGAAAGAGGAACACTACTTCACTGCTGGTGGGATTGCAAGCTGGTACAACCACTCTAGAAATCAGTTTGGTGCTTCCTACAGAAATTGGACATAGTACTACCTGAGGACCCAGCTACACCACTCCTGGGCATATACCCAGAAAATTCTCCATCATGTAATAAGGATACATGCTCCACTATGTTCATAGCAGCCTTATTTATAATAGTCAGAAACTGGAAACAACCCAGATGTCCCTCAACAGAGGAATGAATACAGAAAATGGGGTATATCTACACAATGGAGTACTACTCGGTGATTAAAAACAATGAAGTTAATGAAATTCTTAGGGAAATCGATGAATCTGGAGAATATCATCCAGACTGACGTATCCCAATCACAAAAGAACACACATAGTATGCATTCTTTGATAAGTGGATATTAGCGTAGAAGATCAGGATACACAAAGTACAATCCACAAACCACAAGAAGCTCAAGAAGGAAGACCAAAGTGTGGATACTTTGTTCCTTCTTAAAAGGGGGAACAAAATGCCCATGGAAGGAGTTGCAGAGACTAA
>JADRCD010163595.1:0-14814 GCA_019843815.1 Montemys delectorum
AGAAAGAAAGAAAGAAAGAAAGAAAGAAAGAAAGACAGACAGACAGACAGACAGACAGACAGACAGACAGACAGAAAGAAAGAAAGAAAGAAAGAAAGAAAGAAAGAAAGAAAGAAAGAAAGAAAGAAAGAAAAATGAAGACAGGGAGAGTGAAAGAAAGACTCAGTCACTGTGCTGGAGCAGTAGTGGCCGAAACACAGGGTGTGAATTTGCTGTCTGGGTCTTGGTTTTTCCTCCATCGTTCTTGCTCCTCTCTCCCTCCCCACGGCTGGTCATAGGACTTGTAATTTCCTCCCTCAGGGAGTTCTTACTAACTCTCCTCACCCCAGAGGGTCCTGCCCCACACCTTGAGGAAGGAGTTACTACACAATCCCCAGTAGACAGGCCCTGCTGAGTCTCCCTGCCCAGGCTATTTTAGCATTAGACATGCAATGAACTCCCTACAAAACAACAAAAGGACAGGGTTTGGGGAGTGTCCAAATCACTGCACACTGGGGTGCATGGGGGTGTGTGTGTCAGAATGGCGCTGACCAGCACTCCCTCCTCCCATGCCTCCTCACAGCCCTCCCTCTGTAATCTTTGTCATGTACTTTAAAATAAACAGTAAATATTAAGTGTTTCCTGGGTTCTGTGTTCCCTCAAACAAATTCAATTCTCTCTCAAACAGATTAACCAATCCTAAGGAGGGGGCTATAGAATTCTCAGCTCTGCCTGGTAGGTTAGAAGCCTGCTAAGCACTCGGATCCTGCAGAATCTGAGACTCTTTCCCAAGTTGAAACTGACCATGAGGACCTTCAGCCTTGGGCCACTGCAGAGCTGACTGCCTGCTTGTTAATGGAGAAAACACTTCTGAGGGCCGCTGGTGTGGACTGTGGTGTGGGGCAGAGGGAAGGCAGGCGCTTGTTTTCTCCACACAGTGTCTGTCAGTGAGCTTGCATTCCTATAACAAAGTACCTGGGGCAAGCCAACCCATGAAACATCTGTCACACAAGCCTAAGTTCAATTCCCAGGACCCACCCAAGTGTGGAAGGAGAGAAATGACTCCACAAAGCTGTGCTCTGACCACTGCACATGTCCCCTCCACTAATAATAATAATAATAATGATAATGATAATGATAATAATAATGACAATAGCAATAGCAATTATAATAATAGATTTTAAAAATAAATTTTAAAAGAGGTTTGTTTAGTTTACAGTGTCCAAGGCTTAAGGGTATGTTGTCCACAACCTTGTAGACCTGTTGACAGCTCTGTTATGGCATGTCACATGACGAAAGTGTGCACGTTCGTGTGTGTGTGTGTGTGTGTGTGTGTGTGTGTGTGTGTGTGCGTGTGCAGAATTGAGTGACCACATCTTGCATTTCTGTGTGCACAGAAAGAGACCTCAGTGTAATCAGACTCTGGTTCCATAAAAACCCTTAGCTAAGGAATACAGGGCCCATGAGGAGCACATTAATCTCTTCTGAAAACAGTGCACGCAGTGACCTGCGAGGCTTCACCTTTAAAGAAGGGGCGAAGGCCATACCACCACCTTCCATACTACCACTCTAGGAACTAAGCTTTCCTTCTTTCTTTCTTTCTTTCTTCCTTCCTTCCTTCTTTCTCCTTCCCTCTCTCTCTCTCTCTCTCTCTCTCTCTCTCTCTTTCTTTCTGGCCTCAAACTCATAGAGATCTGCCCGTCTCTGCTTCTGTCGCCTCCCAGGTTCTGTGATTAAAGGTGTGCACCACTCCACCAAGTTGATATGGGGACCTTCTTAAAGACAGCTTTTGGAACAAGGAAGGATGACAGGTAGCAACTTCTGCCTAGGGCATGGGCTGGGTAACAGGCACACGTGAGAGCTGGCTCTGGTTAGCCAGCCATTAACTTTACACATCCACATCACCATTTCCCACCAGCCAAGTGGCATCTTGGCACACAGTGTATCTCTCTCACTCAATGGTACATGACTTTGCCCTGTCAGACACACAGCAAATACTCAACAGAAATAAATAGGTGCTAAGCACGCCGGACGGTGGTGGTGCACGCCTTTAATCCCAGCACTTGGGAGGCAGAGGCAGGCGGATTTCTGAGTTCGAGGCCAGCCTGGTCTACAGAGTGAGTTCCAGGATAGCCAGTGCTACACGGAGAAACCCTGTCTCAAAAATAAAATAAAATAGGTGCTAAGCAGGGACCATATTGTACCCTTAAAGTATGAGCAGGAGGTCTCCATACAGATCAGTTGCACTGCTGGTGGCATCTGCTCAGTATCCCCTTGTTTGCCTATGGCTGACTTCCACGAGTCAAGGTCTCTCTGAGCAGTGTCAGCCAAAAGCAAGACAGAGGCAATGGTTGATTGAGCTGAGACCTCCAAGCTCATGTCCTTACCAGGACATGGGCAGTCATCTGAAACTTTAAGACTCAAACAATGGATACCTGCCATGGAGGTCCTGGTGGGGACTTTCCTGTGCTGCTCTGCAGGCACTGCCCCTGCCACACTGGCCCTGAGCAGTGCCAGACCCTCAGTGCCTGGGTAGAGTGTTGGGTTAGAGCCTGTGCCTAGTGCCTAGTGCCTGTGCCTAGTGGCAGCTGGCCCTGGTGATTCATGGATGGGGGGGGGGGGGGGGCACAGCCTTGCTTTTTGTCCTGTTTATTCCAGAAAGATTTTCAGGTCTACTAGTGGCCTAACACCTGCAGGTCAAGTCTAGAAGGTAGGATGCAGTGCAGAGCTGGAGAGCCCCAGGAGCCCCCATGCCAAGAGGAAGGGCATCGGCAGAGAGTAGTAGACTCTTACCTGCACACATGGGTTGGCTCAGGGCCAGTGTCCCTGCTGCTCTGGCCTCTGTATCATTTCACCTTTCCAAACCATATATTCTTGTGAAGTTTACTTGGAAAGACTTACGTTTACTTTGGTTTACGTGTGAGCTTAGATGTATACCATGTTCCTGAAGGTGCCTGTAATGAGCAGCAGAGAGGATTGAACCACTGAAACTGGAGTTATAGGCAGTTGTAAGCCACCCAGTGTGGGTGCTGGGAACTTGGATTCTCTGAACTGCTGAGCCATCTTTACAGTCAATAAGAGATTTTTTTTTTTAAATGCCTCTGTGCTTCTGTGAGAACCTTGATGCTGGCACCATCTCCTAAGTTACTCATCTTTTTCTTCCATCTTAGGCTTTCCATAAAGCTCTGGAAGTGCAACGAGGTCAGACAACCTCAGAAGTGTGGGGTACCGTGGCAGGGAGGTGCCCAGCCCTGTGCATGTGCCCGGCATAGGGTCAGTCTCCCGGAGAGCTCAGTGACAAACAGCCATGCCTGACACGATCCTCATTCTCAAGGGTCCCAGCCTGGACTGCACTCTATTTCTCTCCCAAGACACTGCCCCAGAGTACCTCGGGGGACTCTCCAACTTGTCAAATGTCCTGGAGGCTCCCTCCACCTTCTCAAAGACCCAGGCTGCTCTGGGTCCCCAGGCTGGCTTCCTCTCTCAAAGCAATAGACACCCTTTGTAGCACTACTCCAGCTGCTCAGGGTGGACCAGGGCTCAGCCTCCCTGGAGCCTTGCAATACACACAGACAGCTTTAAGCAGTCAGCCAGCACCCTCACAGGGGCAGCTGCTGGAATTCTATGCTCTTCTATCGTCTGTCTTTGGTGACGAGGACTGATGTGTGGTCCCTTTACATTCTTCTCACAAGAAAATCAAAGAAAGCATTCTCTAGCACACTTTAAAATGTTCTCACATTTGCCCTGTGTCTTGAGACATCCACTGCCTTTAGGGGCAGGGAGGACATCCCTGAGCCTCAAATCCCCATAGATCCCCCCTTGCAAGATGATATACCCACTGCAAAGGCAGGGAAGTCTGCAGTCTGCAGCCTCCTTGGCTGGCTTTTCCCACCTCCACTCCACTCGCCATGATGCTGCGTCTATCAGAAGACAAGGCTTTCCTGGGCGCTGGGCTGGGCTGATCACTGTGAGCCTACTGTCTGATCCTGCAGAAGTGCGTCTCACAGCTTCTGATTTGGACAGAAGGGGCTGGGAACAGAAGGGTGGCTCTATGGAGACAGCACCACACTTAGGGGCAGTGCAGACCTCAGGGCACACTGGCCGGAAGCTGAAGGGAGCACTTCCTGGTACAAAGCCCTCAAGTGCAAGAAGATGAGGGTAAGCCTTCTGGCTCAGTTGAGGGCAGTGTGCCCTCAGCAAGGACAGTGTGAGAACATGCCCACAGAAAGACAAAGGAAGAGTCAGGAAGGAGACCGATCTCCACTGGGAGATGAAGGGAGAGGAGACAAAAGGAACATGATGAGTTAGGTTGGAGTGGACTGTGTGAGTAGGCCAAGCCCCTAGCTAGGCTGCAGCCAGGTCATATCCCTCTCAGAACTGGGGCAGGACTCCATAGGCCTGGTTTTAATCTCATGCGGATCCCCAGCTCATTCTGAGCTGCATTTGCTGTCCTGTGCTTAGGCACAAAAACCAGGGATTGCGTCTTGAGCCAGGCCTGTTCTGAGGTAGTTGGGGGGGGGGGGGGCTGGGTGTGTAGAAGGTTTTGTGTTGCACACAGTTTGACCTTAGCCCTCAACCTCAGAAGTGAACAACAGTAACAACATTCTAGAATTCTTTTACTATTGCCCCCAAGTTGCTCCCATCTGTCACCCAGAACAAACTTCCCCACCTCTAAACTTCAGCATCTTCATTACCTGCCTCACCGCATCTGGTCACTATGGGTTTGCACCAACACTATCTCCCCAAGAGTGCTTTGCTTACCCCAACTGGCATTATGATGCCAGGAAAAAGCCAGCTCCCTCTGCAGTCTGCTGAGGGGGGAGACACAGTGTGATTTAACAAAAAGAGAAGGTTTTGGTTTTTTTCTGAGAAGTGAGCTATTTGTAGCCCAAGTTGCTTGAACAGATTTTTCTTGATGTAGCTTATTTTTTTCACTCATTAACTTTTCCTTATGAATTAAAAAAAAAAAGAAGCATTTCCCCCACGCAGAAGTCTTTTGTTTACTTCTCTTTGTACTACAGCCAGCTCTATGACAAGGCAAAGCAAGTGCCCACTGGGAAGCCACGTCTTGAACAGGTAAATGCAGGTGAGCAGGTCCCCAGCCTGCCACTCCTGCTGCCTCTCCGACGCTTGACAGAGTCCACCAGAGGCTGCTGGCTGTGCTTTCCAACGGGCAAAAGCCATACAGGAGTTCTGTGCAGACCTCAGCCCCTGGCTATTCCGGCCAGAGTCTATGACCTTTATGACACTCACACTGTACACATGGCAGACCTGGGGACAAGTCCTGCGAATCTGATGGCTGATAACGCCTTCATGGCCCATTTTCCTGACCTCAGAAATGTCCCCTGTGCAGTGTCTGTTGAGTCACAAGTATTACTCCTCCTCGGCACAACATGGCAACCTCCTTCCTCTGTGAAGTTGCCCCAGGACTTACTTACAGTCATAGGTGACCAGGGTCCCAGGACAAGGGATCAGATCCCAGCTCTCCCACAGGACTGACCATCTCAGGCTCCCCACAGATATATTTATATGTGTTACCATGTTGCCCCCAACTGCATCCTTCAAAGTGTGGCTCTCAGTCCTCAGTGACACAGCCCCACTCCCACATCGTTCACTTCCCATTGATCACTAGGCCAACTGCACATCTTTTTTGAACTTTTTTGTTGTTGTTGTTTAAAAAAATGTAACATTTTTGTAACACTGAAACACACTTACTTTCACAACTTCTTTGTCCATCTCCATCTCCCTGGCCATTTTACCCTTGTGGAGGGCTCATCAGAACTGTTTTATAATGTATTCCTCTTGTATACACAAGCTTCTTTCTCCTCTCCTGTGCTTCCCTCCGGCCAAGTGCAACCCCCTAACTAGAGAACATCAGGAGTGGCCCTCCCATCAGAACCCCAGGGAGTATTCTTCCTTTCTCTCACTTTGTCTCTATCATTAGTGTAACAGTAACAGTCGGCTCATGCTTAACGCCCTAACTTGCGACAATAACACAGAAGGTATTCACACCTTGGGTCACTTAGTCCTATCAACTTATTGAAGATACAGAGCCACAACATCTTCATGTATAAATGTGGCTCTGAGCATGAATCTGTCTTTTATGGTGCCCCTCAGCCCCCTCCAACTCCTCTCTAGGGAGGTAGCTGGGGAGAGCACATATCACAGAAAACCCGGGACCAGAGCTGGAACAAGGAGGGCTAAGGGTAGCCTTCAGATTGGGTCATTCTGGTGTACACCTCAAATACTCCCATCCTGCAACCACACCCTGCCCAGGTGTGTGTGTGCCCAGTGTAGAGTGCCCAGCACCCAGCCGACTGCAGGTAAGCTCAGGTTCTGGACTTCTACCTAACGTACCAAGAGCAGGCCTACCCCTTCCAAATGCTTCTTATGGGGTCAAGAGGGGTCCTTATATCCCCTGTACTCATTCATCACTGCATGAAGCACAGTCCTGGGACATGCTTTATAGCATGGCCACATGATGAAAGGTCAGAGGCCCAGGAACCAACTGGCTTCCAGTGACAAGCCAAGGGAGAACAGAGTCTAGGCCTGAGCTAGAGGACAGGAAGGGGAGGGGGCGTTCCGGACAAGGCCGTGGGAATAGCCCTGCTGCACTCGCGCAGCCAGGAGAACCAAAGGCCTGGGGGGAACCACAGCAGGACGCCTCAGTCCCCGCCCCCACCGGCCTCTCCGGGTCGCGCGTGGGCGCGGCGGGCGCCGATTGGCTGGCGGACGCGCGGGCGGGGCGGGTGGTGGCGAAGCGGAGGGGCGGGTCACCCCTCAGCCGGCCTCGGCCTCCACCGCTGGTCGCCGCGCCCCGCCCGCGCGCCCGCCGCCACACGTCCCCCGCCGGCGGCCACCATGAGCACAGGACTGCGGTACAAGAGCAAGCTGGCGACCCCAGGTGAGCCTAGCGCCTGTCCGCGTGCCCGCGCGCGCCTTTGTCCCCGCCGCCCGCCCGCCTCTCACCGTCTGTCTCCGTCTCTCCCCTGCCCGCCTGCCCGGACCCTCCCGGACCCGCCCGGACCCGGACCATGACCCGGACCATGCAGAGGACAAACAGGTACTGGTGCTGCGCCGCTCGGCCGGTGGTGAGATCGGACCGGCTGTCACCCATTGTGGCTCCGATGCTGGTGGCGCCTAGGCGTGACCCCGCCCCCGCCGGCCGTCACCCAGCCCTTTGGTGTTAATCGATTGTCTGTAGGGGCAGCGCCGCCGCTCCTGGGGCTACCGAGGGGAAGAGTAGGCACCGCTCTTGGTTCCCTGACCTGTATAGCAGGGGCCTAGGCACCTCCCCCGAAAGGGAGGCTGGGATGAGGGTCTCTCGCCTCTAGCCCAGAGCCAGCATCCCCTTCTTAACCTGACCGGAAGGCCTCTTGTTGGGGGTCCTGGGTGAGGCTGTAGTTATGACAGGCCAGGAACGGGGTGGGGGGAGGGGTCCACCAGTCTTCTGAGCAATACCATGGGGGCCTCTGTTTACTCTGCTTCATGCCCATGCACCTTTGTGTCTCTCTCCTGCACCTAAATTTATGCTCGCTAGTCTTTGGCAGAGAGCATCTTCCAAGACCTGGAACTTCCAAGGCTCCCCCGTCTGAGTCATCCTAGTGCCCAGCACTAGCCCTCCACACCTTGAGTACAGCCAGGCTGTGGCCTTCCGGAGGGCTAGCCTGATTCCCCACCCCAATGAGAGTGCCAGACTACTGGGTAATCTGTAAAAATCCAAAGGAGCTGAGGGTTGTGAAACCAGAGTGCTGTGGAAGCGGGTGACCAGAGGGGCTTGAGCTAGGCCCTGTTGGAAGATGGGGAGCTGGGGTAGGCCCAGTTCTGACACCACAAGGCTTTGACAAGCCTCACCGGGGGATGGATGTTCACACCTAGCATTGGACCCCAGAGTACTAGACCAGAGTACATCAGGCAGAGCAAAAGCAGCTGGCAGATGGGGTGAGCTGGAGAGTCACAGTCTCCTGGCAGGGACATGCCCCGCCCAAGACTGATGAGGCTCATTGGGAGGGGCTCCCCCAGGAGCCTTCCTAGAGAACTGCCTCCCCATTCTCAGTAAGCTAGACAAAGCCCGATGGGGACACATGCCGCCTGGCTATTGTGTAAGGGAGAGGGGGGCCAGAGGCTGGGAAGGCAGGGACCTAGGCCTCTGGAAGGTCTTCCAAGTCCACCTGGCTTGGGTACTTGCTGCTCAGCACCATCCATGTTCTCCTGTCTGTTGCTGCTAGGATGGAGACCTCCCCTCCCCTTCCTGATGAAGTAGGAGCCCTTCAGGCCTGCATCTGTCCATCCCGGGCTTAGTTAGGAGCCAGCCTCACACCACTCCCTATCCCCAGGCCTGAAGGAAGAGAACACTGGGTCAAGAAAGATGGAGTGAACCCCAGAACAATGCCAGAGTTCTGGTGTCTGGGCTGGGACGCTGTGGGCCTGGGGGAACAGCATATAATACCCTGGTTCCCAATATGGCTGCACAGAGCCAGGCTTAACCAGGCCTCTTTCTGACTCTAAATGAGGGAGGGGGGCAGAGCAGCAGTCTGTGAAGAAGGAGGTGTCTGTCTGCCCTTTGCACCCACACCTCTTCTTAGGCAGTGATGAGGAGGACTTTGTTGGTTGGGCCTGGGGCTTCAGAGCCTAGTCATAACTCTAAGGATGGAAAGCCTCAACAGTCTCATTCTCAATAAGAGGTGGGTTTCGCTGTGTATGGCTTCATATCCCTGAGGAATATTTGAGCCTCTGGGACTAGAAAAAGGGGGGGGGGGGGCAAGGCCCCTCCCCCAGGGCTTCTCCAGGGAACACACAGGCTGTGATGGCCTGTTTGGGAGATACTTAGACAGCCTGTCTGACTGGGACTTCCCCTAAGCATGTACCTTCCTTCCCATTGAACAAGTTGAAAGGCAGTCTCAGACCTACTAAGTCTGTTCGGTTTCAGGGTATGGCCCAGCCAAGGCCGTCTGTGTGATCTTCCAGAGACGCCCTACCTTGGTTGGAGATGCCAACCTGCCTAGATGGATGCTGGGCTGAGAGCTGTGTTTGCAGTGGTTGGAGCAGGGGGCATGGTGGGGGGAGGGTTGCGGCTCAGTCTAAAGGCCTCCTGTAGGTCAGGCAGGAACCAGTAGCCACTTTTGGGGAGCCAGAACTGGGAGGCTTCCTCTCCTTCCGCCCTGGGATGAATGGCTCTCCTGTTGCAGCTGCGGGCTCAGGCTCCTCCCCAGGTTCTAGTCGTCCTGAGGGGCGCCCCCAAGACCCAGGGTGGAGACCCCTCCAAGAAGCCAAGAAGGTGAGGCTTCACGGAGAAGGGGTGGCACCTGCATGGGGAGGGAGGTCTCCTGGTCCGTTGTCCACTCTGGACAGTGGCTTGTCTAATTTCTTGCACCCTGGGGCTGGAGCTCTGATTCTGGTGGGGTTAGAAATGAGGAGTAAGGAAAAGTTTGGTGGCTCACAGCCATTGGCTTCCCAATTCATCAGAACCCTGTGGTTCCTGGAACATCTGGTACCCAAAGTGATGGCATGCTGTGGGCAGAAGCCTTGCCTAGCTGCGGGCTGGCCAGAGCTTCCAAGCTCTGAAGGAAGCTGGCCATCTGAGAGAGAGTCTCACTATGTAGCCCTGCCCTCCCTGGACCTTGCTACTGTCGTCGACCAGGCTGGCCTAAAACTCAGAGACATTTGCCTGCCTCTGCCTCTCAAGTGCTGGGATTCTCTGCCTGTTCGCCTCTCCCACGGCGGGGCTTATTAGTAAGGGAGGTGTACTGCCCTCAGTGCATATGAAGATGCCACGAGGGATAAAAATTCCCCCAATCACCCGCACGTGCACAAACGCGGGGGATGAGGGGATAGGAAAGAGTGAGCCCCAAGGAGTGGGGAGGGGTGTGTCTGTGGGTAGTTTGGTCGCCGAGGCAGGTTCAGAGTTTGCGGTTGAAGTGCGAGGAGAGCAAGGTGTTGGCTGGGGCCGCTTCCCCCGCGGTTGTGCATGAATCCGGAGCGTTCTGCAGCGCCCTCTGGTGGGCGGCAGCGGCGCGGCGTCCCGGTGGCAGTTCCGCGACCGCAGACACCTCGCCGCCCGCCTACGGACCGTCCGGACGCGGTCTCGGGTGCCACGGCTGCGCTCCGGCTCCACGCGGCGCCCCCGCCCGAGCGCCTCGGCCCGGCTCTGCCCATCGCAGCCGTTTTCTCGAGGCTCCGCCTGCGGCCCAATTTCCAGGCGACCGTTTCCCGGCGACGGCGGGCGGGGCGGTCCCCTCCGCCGCTGCCGTGGACCCGCGAAGCCCCGCCTCGGGCTCGCACTGGAGCCGCTGCTGAGCCTCGCCGCGGTCACAGCTCGCGGCCCCGGCGCAGAGGCAAGGGAATGGCTCGCATGACTTTTGAGGCCAGCAGCCTACCAGGTGGGCGACGCTCCCTCTCCGGGGCTCAGTTCTCGCGTCTTCAAAACCCGAGGCAGAAGAGGGCTTAAGAGCACATTGACCCAGCGCGAGTCGCTCGAGATCGCTGGTCCCGACTGGCCTGACCCTGGTGTGGGGTCGGAACGAGGCCGTCAGGGCCCACGGGGTCGCCGCGATGGACTCACTGGCAGCACCCCAGGACCGCCTGGTGGAGCAGCTGCTGTCGCCGCGCACCCAGGCCCAGAGGCGGCTCAAGGTCTGTGTGTGTGTGTATGTGTGTGGAGAGAGAGAGAGAAAGAGAGAGGGGCGAGGGAGGAATCTGGGTCATGTGTGCAGTCTTGCTTAGCCTAGCCCCTCCGGCTACCAGAAGGTGACAGAGGCTCCCAGGGTAGATGTCCACTAGGGATAGGTGCAGGCAAAGCAGACCCTTTGGCGGGGGAGGCTTGGTACCGCAGTCTATAAATAGCCCTCGTTCGGATGCTGCTTCAGGAACCACCACCCCCAAGCTTGGATCTGGGCCAGGCAAGCCACCCACCCCTGGATACTCTGGGGATGAGTTTGTGCTGAGGTCTGGCTATTTCCACCTATAGAAGTCCTTGAATGTGCCTGAGGGGTCTCAGTGGGTCACACTGCCCACCTCAGGGGATGCCCCTGTGGGGCTGACTTTCCTCATTCCCCACCCCAGTCTTGGGTTTCTGCTGAAGCTGGGGTGGGGTGCCTTTTCCTGCTACCCCTGCACATACCTTCCTCCTTGCTCTACAGCCCTCACCCCATTTTTGTTGATGAAATGCCCCTTGCTAGGGGCTGTGCTTTCTGCTCATCTGAGCAACATAAGAGATAGGGCCTTGGGCTTCCACTGGAGATGAGGATATGCCACTGACCTGCCCCAACCACCCCTGCCCTCAGGACATCGACAAGCAGTACGTTGGCTTCGCCACACTGCCCAACCAGGTGCATCGCAAGTCAGTCAAGAAGGGTTTCGACTTCACGCTCATGGTGGCTGGTGAGTGGTCAGACTTGTAGGTGGAGCCCATGAGGCCATGGGTCAGACCATCTCAGCCCCAGTCTAATCCAGCTCTTTCACTGTTCCTATGGCCAGGTGAGTCGGGCCTGGGGAAGTCTACCCTTGTCCATAGCCTCTTTCTGACCGACCTGTATAAGGACCGGAAACTGCTGACTGCTGAGGGTGAGTAGCCTTCATGAAGTCCTCACCAATCTACTCACCCTGGCCCTGAGAGACCTCAGAGGGTGCCCTTACATTCTGCCCGAGACAGGGGCCCCTGACTGGGGGTGAGGAGGAGTGACCCAGACGATACAGTCAGACAGACTGAGGCCAAGGCACCAGGGTGGGTAAGGACAGGGCTCCTTGCAGCCCAGAGAAAAGGTGGAGATGGCCTGCAAACACTCCCTCTCCGTCCCCTGCAGAACGCATCAACCAGACAGTAGAGATCCTGAAACACACCGTCGACATTGAGGAGAAGGGAGTCAAGTTAAAGCTCACCATTGTGGACACGCCCGGCTTTGGGGACGCGGTGAACAACTCTGAATGGTGAGGAACAGGTTCCCTGCTCCCACCTGCCACGGCCTGGTAGGCAGCTCCGAGCGCTAGCTTCCTTCTCCCTCTGTTTCTAGTTGGAAGCCCATCACTGACTATGTGGACCAGCAGTTTGAGCAGTATTTCCGTGATGAAAGTGGCCTGAACCGCAAGAACATCCAGGACAACCGGGTGCACTGCTGCCTGTACTTCATCTCCCCATTTGGACACGGGTGTGTGGCCGTCCTGGTGCCTGGGCTCAGGGTGGATGCTCCTATCACTGCATCACTGCCCCCTCCCCCAACAATGCCCACCCTAACCCCCCACCCCCTGCAGATTGAGGCCAGTGGATGTAGGCTTCATGAAGGCGCTGCATGAGAAGGTGAACATCGTTCCACTCATCGCCAAAGCTGACTGCCTGGTCCCCAGTGAGATCCGGAAGCTGAAGGACAGGGTGAGTCTTCTAGAGCCAAGGGGGCCTGGCCAAAAACTCCAGGGGAGCTGGCCCTCCCCGCCCCCCCCCCGTGCCAAGTCGAGCTCTCACCTGCTGCAGATACGGGAGGAGATCGACAAGTTTGGGATCCACGTGTACCAGTTCCCAGAGTGTGACTCAGATGAAGATGAAGACTTCAAGCAACAGGACCGGGAACTGAAGGTGAGGATGTAACCAGGAGAGGTGGGGGCAAGGAGGTAGCTGGGGCAGAGCATTGGAGGCCACCAGGAAAGCCCTGGGGGTGGGCTGAGCACCCAGGTGCAATGTGATCAGAGCAGGAATCATTCGTTCACTGAGAAGAGGGACTGTCCCCAGTCTCAAGGGCTACAGGATAACGAAGTCCCTTGTATCCCTGTCTGGTCTGGGGTGGGTCCCGTGACCCTCCCCTGGGCGTTTACTAGAGCACTTATCGGTACCGGTACCGTTCTGACCTGCTTTCCAAGAATCAGCCCAGTGTGGCCCAGAAATGTGTCAAGCCCTAGTATCCAAGATTTGGAGTTCCGGAGGGTGGTGGCTATGAGTACTCCAGAGGCCAGAGAGGTTATGACAGAGAGCTAAGCCAGGAAACAGAATGGGCCAGAAGCAGATGGGCAGGGCCATCTACCAGTAAGCCTGGTCTTGGCTCTGACTTGAACCGTGGAGGAAGCTCCGGGAAGCATCCAGTGCCAGAGATGTGCACAGCATGGCAGAAGCCCCAAGGCTTTTTAGAGGGGCCGTGCCACGGGAGGGGGATGATGGCAATGCTGGAATGGCCTCTGAGCCAGCTGCTCTCACAGACTAGGCTGGGCTGGGTCCTTGCTCCCCTTTCCCAGGAAAGTGCACCCTTCGCCGTTATCGGCAGCAACACTGTGGTGGAGGCCAAGGGGCAGCGGGTCCGGGGGCGACTGTACCCCTGGGGGATCGTCGAAGGTGAGATGAGGCAGGAGGCACTGGGTGAGGGGTGGGAGGCTCCCCCCAGACTGACACCTACTCATCGTTGGCTCCTGCCCACAGTGGAGAATCAGGCGCACTGCGATTTTGTGAAGCTCCGCAACATGCTCATCCGCACTCACATGCACGACCTCAAAGACGTGACGTGCGACGTGCACTATGAGAACTACCGTGCCCACTGCATCCAGCAGATGACCAGGTGAGCCACCCCCACCGGAGCGGGCCAGGCATCTCCCACCCTCCTAACCCGAACCTCCTGACAAGCACAGCCCTCTCATTCCACAGCAAACTCACACAGGACAGCCGCATGGAGAGCCCCATCCCTATACTCCCGCTACCCACACCAGATGCGGAGACAGAGAAGCTCATCAGGATGAAGGATGAAGAGGTGGGTGGATATCAGGAGTAGGGGCCAACATTGTGAAAGGGTAGGGAGGAGGAGCAGAGGGCAGAGCTAGACCTGTCTTTTCTCACTCTGACTTGGGTCGCCCCCCACCACCAGCTGAGGCGCATGCAGGAGATGTTGCAGAAGATGAAGCAGCAAATGCAAGACCAGTGACACCCGCCCCAGTCCCACGTCGCCAAGGATAGACGGGCCGGTTTCCGGGCTGGCCCCTCCTACCCCTGGATCCCAGACTGTCCTGGATTCCACCCTGGGTTCATCTGGATCTCAGAAGGCCTGGACCTAACCCTAATCCAAAGTGGCTTTGACCAGACTGTTCAGACCTGGAGCTACAGAGCCACAGCCCCCAGATGACCCTAATTTATTCTCAGCATCCACCCTTCCCGGTCATTTGTATCTGCTTCCTAGTGGTCAGAACCACAGCCCCTCCCCAACCTCCTGCCCCCATCCCACCCCGCACTTCCCCGCCTGTCTTAAGGGAACCAGTTGTGCACAACCTCCAAGATCTCCCTTCCTAGAAGATCACTGCCCCCAGCGGGCCAATAAACCAGGGTAGAGGAGGGAAGTGGATGCAGGATCTTGGGCCTATTGCCCAAGCTAGGGCCGCAGAGTGGAGTTGGGAGGCCCCCCTCTGCCGATTTCAGTGGGCTAAGAAGCATATGCTAATGTCCTACTGAGCGCGGAAGTAGGCCGGTTCCTCCCTTACTCCCTCATCTTGCTCTGTTCAGGATCAGAGCCGGCAGGGTGTGGACGCTGAGGCCTTTAGGAAGACCCCAGACCTAGAGGCTTCTGGGAGGAAGGCGGGGCCGCGATGCGCTACACCGCTCGCGCCCCTTCCTGAGTCTTCCTGAACGACTCCAGGGGCAGCAGGGACGGGTGTCCCCCTATGCCTAGACTACTTTCGTCCACCCACAGGTCAAGGTCTTTTATTCCTAGCAGCTCTCTTGCGCAAGGATTCCAGCCCTTGGCCTCCATCTCTCCACCCGCATGATTCCTCCCCACACGCCCCATGCTCCGTTTTGTTCAGTTGTGAATGCCGCGTCCTGTCCTGGTGACAGGAGAACAAAGTTGGTGAACGTCTCACTGAGTGTCCGAGTGT
>JADRCD010163606.1:0-16375 GCA_019843815.1 Montemys delectorum
TCCTCTTGTACTTATTCAGTAAACAATCAATACACAGATGATAACATTCCAGTCATTGCTAACTCTTGAGTATCACACAGAAAAATGAACTCAGAAAAACATAAATGCTTAGCTGTGTGAGAAACATCTGGAATGCACAGCAAAAACTTTTTTCAAACACTTAAAAGATTAACACTGGAAAACGTGAAATCATTACTATGGTTAATATGATATGCATGTATTTTTTATCAAAATAAGATATTTTTGTTGCTAGATCCCGATTGAAGTGGAAATTTCTGGTTTTGTTGGAGACCTGGTTGTGTCATGTGAAGTTTTTCTGGAAACTGTCTTAGGAGGGGATGTTTTTGCTGAAGCAGAACTATGGGAGGATGTTGGCCTGAGAACATGTGTGACATGATGTTTTTCTTGAAGCTGCCTGGGAAAAGGTCATGTGATGTTTTGCTAGAGCAGACACTTGAGAGGACACATGAGGTTTGAAAAATGTGTAAGTGTAACCCAACAGGCAGTGGAGAACACTCTGTCATTGGTTCTCCTTCATAGTCTTAGTTGGTCTTCAAGGATGCTAGTTTTTGCTGATGCTGGTCGTCACTGTCAACACTCTAGGACTGGTTTGCCTTGCTTTCTTCTCTGATCTGCAACTGTCATAACTCTGTAAAAAGAGCTTCTGGTGGTGTTCCAGCTGGTTCTTGCTGCTTAGGTTGACTTGGCTGGCTGAGCCAAGACTGTTGATTCCTGGCTGGTGTTTTGCCAGTGGACTGGGCTGCAGAATATGAAGCTTGGGCTAGGCCCAAGGAACTGCTTTTAAACAGGTTCATGTCTGCTTTGTCCCATTAGTCATTTTCCTCCCCTACATTTGGTAGGTGAGCTGTAAGGGAGATTGAAGCACTGGCAAAAGTAGTAATTATGATTCAGTTGCAAAGTATGAAATTGAACCTGGTTATAAATCATTTTTTCGGTTTTCCCATTCTTCACATACAATTTTTTGAAAATGAATAAAATTTAACATAATTAAAAAATTAAGATTGAAGTCATTTTAAAAGTAATTCATTTTTCATCAACTTGTAAACATAGTCTCGTGTAGTTAATGGCTATTGTGCATTTATCTAACACTTGTATTGCTAAATTGAATTTGTCTATATTGTGTAAGTATTTATTAGCTATTCTGAAACTTTAATGAGTCATTTTAAGTTGCAAAAAATAAACTAGAGCCATGATTGCTATTGTTCCAATGGTGGTGCACTATTATTGCCATCATGAATAATAATGATTCATAGAGCACTCCCCGTGTTTCTATTTCAAAATAAGAACTTGCAACTATGTATAATAACCAAGATTCATTATAGACCTCTTCAAAAACAACTTTAGAAATAGCTATCTTGAAGATTCTTTGTGGTTTGTGTGATTGGCAGGATTCTTGAAAGACAAGCCACAATCATTGTGAAGCACCAGCGACAGGCTGCTCTGCACGGAATACACAGATACTGATGGTCAGTTTCAGCTCCAGTTAGGTTGTATAGACATGGATGTAAAGGTTGATACATCATTATAGCTGACGCAGAGAATAAAAAGCCGAGGCTTCAGGGACATATTCTCAATTTAAAGTGGCATATAATAATAGAGAAGCAATTCTATGCAAAATGACTAGAAGCAACACAGAAGAAAAGATAAAATTGTATTTGACTGTGAAGAAGTAGAGGCGTGTTTTCCTATACATGTTTGAGACTTGGAAAGAACTTGTAAAGTTAGGAGCACGTTAAGACTTGAGTCCATCTAGTTAATGGTTATTCAGATTGATATTTTAGCTTTCAGAATGTAATTGCATACTGGAGATAGTATTTGTGTTCACATATGCTTTAAGACTGCATTTCAAAGTTCAAATGAGTACAGTTGGTAAGATTGAATGTACATCCGTAAAAGAAAAAATTGAAATGTTTCTTACTACAAAGAACCAAAAAATATTTGTGGTAATGGTTAAGCTAATCGAACTAATTTTATCATTCTACAAATCATATTAAAACATTACATTTTGTCCTGTCCCATGATCATATATAGTTATAAATTTAATATATAGTAAACTTTATAAAACAGATAAGGTATAAGATATATATTTTAAGAACCATGTAATAATATAAAAGGCTTAGAACAAAGAACATATAAAGATATTGTATAGATTGTGTATCAGCATACAAATGGACAAAAATATTCTTCATATGCTCATTATGAATGAATTCATTCAACACCATACCTTTGACTTTAATATTTTGGTCCCCAGATCTTACAAAGAATGTTGATGTTCTAACTGTTTATAAGAGTTAATATATAGGAAATAGTATTTACAAGTATAAAATACAGTGACTCCTGAAATATTTTGAAAGTGAGGCACAATTATTTTAACCAAAGTCTAAGAAAATGAGTTTGGGAGTAACATAGCTCCCAAATTTTAAGGCAAAATATACTTATAGGATATTTTAAGGTACAATGTCCTTACAGGAACAGACCAGTTGTAAACATGCTTATCCTCTTATGAATTTGTAAAAGAAATCTATCTATATCCTAAAAAGTTACCCTGAGAAATTGGCAATCATTCTGATAATACTGATGGCCCTTCTGCTCAGCATCCTTCTGTAATTCTATGGTTCATAGCCATGTGAGAGTTTTCCTTGAATGCGTTTGCTTTTTAGTTATGTAAGCTAGAGCTGACTTATGATTATAGCCCTGAGAAGTTTTGTCATTTTAGAGACTATATCTTTGACAAAATTGTAAGTCAACCCTTTCTGAAATTTAAATAAATTCCATAAACTTTGTAAACTAAATCTGGATTGATTGCCAGACCAGTAATAATCATGACTTGGATGAACTTGTATGCATGTTTATAATAGATTAAAATCTGTGTTACAATAATAGTTACATCTAATTTGTTTAACCTACTCAGAAAGCACAGTCATTTGACTCCATGCATTTTTTTGAACAAATATTTTCTTTTGGTCCTGCTTCTGGAATGTTTTATCTAACTTTCCCTCTGTCTGATAACTCTATAACAGGGTTCTCTTTAACATGAAGTCCTCTATATTATTTTCACAAAAGAAATAAAATCTCAATTCAATATAGACTGAGACCAGAGTAGTTCAATCTATGTTGTACAATTATTAACAGAAATTAAAATAATAAAATATAATTCCAAATATCTAATGACAAGAATCAAAGACTCTTTCAACCCAGGAAGATATTAGTGGAATTTTCTACTTCTACTCATGTCTTTGGGTTAATTGTAGTCTTTTCCTTTTCCACACTATTCTATATCTCCCTTTCTCTACCTTAATTTTCAACTGCTCAAATAATTTCAGTGTTTTATTTTACAAGTAGACTAGATTCACTGCATCTGAATTTCCTGTTAATATTATTATACTCCATCCAAAGGTAAGTTAGCTAGATACATCTCACTCACATTGCAAATTTTGCTGGGAGATAACTTAAGTCAGATTGAATGAAGTATATCCTTTGACCAAGTCTACAGGAATTAGGAGACAATGCTACCAGACAACAACATACCTAAAAAAGTGACACACAGATAACTAGAAGATTAGTTTTATGTTTTCTGAACTCTAGGAATTGCAATTTTCTTCATATGTAGATTCTTGTGTCATTAAATACCATTAACAACATGATAAAACATTTTATTAATGTCCCAATTTTGACTGATAAAACAAAAAAGGAGGCTGAATAATTTTACCATGACAACAAATTTCAAAGAGGGAGAAGCAGGTTAATGTTTTTTAATATATATTTTCTACCTTGCCTTCTACTTCCATCAAATTTAACTCTAGATAAAAAGAGATGCTTCTATACTTGGTAAAAGTCAGACATCTCAAATTAGGTGTCAGATCTAAATTCCCCCCTCTCATATTATTGAGCCATTCTCCTTAGTTTCTAACTTCCTTAGTTTGCTTCTCGGATAAACATTTGGCTAAGGGTTTATTTGGATTATACTACAGAATTTCTGATCATCATTAATGGAAGACTGAGGCAAAAACAGGAGCAAAATCAAATCTACTGGTTTATTGCTGTCTTGCTCTAAGACTCTCACATTCTGCTACCTTTCCATTATATCCCAGGCCCTTCTGCCTAGAAATAGCACCTCCAATTTGGGCTGGGTTCTCTTCTCAATTTCCAATCAAGACAGTGCTCTGCAAACATGTCTGTAAGCCAGTCTGATGAAGGAAATTTCTCAATTGAAATTCCTTTTCTTCTTGTATATCATGTGGTCAAATATGAACCATCTGAGGTCCACGTTGTCCACTTTAAAAACTAAACATCACTTTAAAGTATATCATTTTCCTTTGTGCCCCCAAATCACATGATACTATCATGACACAAAATGCAATGAACTTTTAAAGTACTACAATCTTTAAAGATCCCATAAATTAAAAAGAATATGTCTGTTTAAAATATATAAAAAGCTTCCCAACCATGAGCTCCTGCAAAATCCAAAACTGGTGATATATTTTTATTGTGTTTTAAGAGGGAAGAATGTGGACACAGTTATAATCAGATCAAAATAAAACTAAAATACAACAGATTAAATAGATCAATAGCCAACGTCTGGAGCTCAGTTACAATCTTCTTGGTTCTTACGGGCTTTGGTAGCTCTGCCTCTTCTTTTCTGCTCTCTGCTGCACACATATAGCTTGTCTTGTAGGATCAGACTAGCTCCATTTCATACCTGCCACTGTTTTTGATGTTTGCCCCACAAGGCTGGCATCTCCAATATGATGTTGTTCAGAGTGTAGTTTAGGTTGTATCATCACCATTAACCCTTCCTAGAATTTCTGCAGGGTCTTCAATGTTTTCACATGATGCAAAACCACCGCTTCTTTCCACAGGCCCTTACTTAGCTTTCATGTCACTAAAACAAGTACCGTGGAGGAGACTCAAACATTTTCAAGGTTTTGTTGACCTGCCCCGGATCACAGCTTCTGTGTTCAGTATTTTCCTGGAGTAAATATTTCTCAGAAGATGCTTGCCTTGATGATGATTGTTGCAGGACATATTTTTAAAAGTTAACCCGCCACCTCTCCTGCCCTGCTGGTCTGTGTTCCCGCTCTATTACTGGTACTGGTGAGCCAAAACAGCATGTCCTGGCGGGGTCCCTATCAGCATGTTCACACCGATGAGCTACTCCCTCCCAGCTAGCCATTTCATTTCGCTTCTATCCAATGCCCCAAACACCCCACGATCAGCCATCTCAATGCCTAGTTACCCAGTAGAAACAGGACTCTTTAAGCTTAATTCTCCAATCAGATTTATATTACAATAAGATCACAATTTACAAGATGCCAATACAATAATTTCAGAGCCAATTGATAAAGATAAAGCTTTAACCCAATTATTCTAACTTTGTGAAAATCTTAGCTACTTGTGGATGTTTAAAACCACATAGGATCAGGATCATCTTCCTGTTCATCTGCCTCCATATTGGCTTCTGCTCCTATACTCCTGTTACCTCTCTATCTCGCCCGAAACTCCTTACCTCGCCTCCCTTAAAAGATCATAAGGCATTTTTAATACAATATAGAGTGTGTGAAGGATGAAAAATATATAAAACATGTCATATCATAAGTAAATTCAGTAAAATAATATACACATGAGAGCTTGTCAATAGAAATTAGCAATTTTCTTCATATACACATTAAAATGTTTGAAATATTTAGTAAATTATTAAGAAAACTGGTAATAATCCAGCTGAGATTTAGAAAATTGTGTAGAATTTGTAATAAAAATTATATAGTGTGGTAAATAATAAATATTTGCAGAACAAATGAGATCAGAAAGTAAACACATTATATTTGTTTTAAGTAATAGTTGAAGCAGCTTAGATAGCGGTGGTGAATAAACTGCAATTGAATACTCTTAGTAAGTAACAAAATATTAAGTCAAATAACAATTACAGAAGTTATCAGAATGGTATATAGAAAGTAGAATTTAAAGTGTGGATTTATTAATATTACATTGTGTATAAGTTTTTGGATGATGCTCATAAAACAATAATTTTATTATTAAATACAATTTTTAAGCAGAAAATTAGTTGTGCACAAAATGAGATATTCAAAAGATAGCTGGTGCTACACAATTGGATCTACAAACAAGTCCCTGATACTGTTAGCCAGTTAAGTGGGGAAATGGTGTCATGTCAGTAAATAGCCTTTGCATTTGTGAGGAACTGGCCTAATTGGTTATATGAATATTCACTTCTTCCTTATGTGTGGTATTGCTCCCTATTCCTTATAGTAGAAGATTTTATAATAATGATGTTTGTATACTTTACCTGTCACAAGTCCCTGTCACAAACAGTCATAATACAACAAACGTTTTTGATTTCAATATCAAGGATTGTATTTTATCTCATTTTTAAAAATAGCTCTAAAATAGAAATCTGAGTGGATTCTAACTATGGGGCTTGGTGATTTAATGAAGGTTATAGCAGAGTTAAGTATCACAGTGAATACAAACAATAATTCCATAAGTTTTGGACGTACTTTATTTTTGCTCTTTGCATCCAAATAATTTGACTTGCTTGGTTTTCTGAAGAAAATCCGTCAAACCATAACTGATATAAATTATTTGAATTATAGAAGATATAAATGCATACAGAAATAATTCAGAAATACAGAAAAATTATTTTATTATTAGTTTTAATTATGAGATTAGATTTACTTCATTCTCCTGTCTTCTTCCTCTTTCTAAAGCTTCATTTATCACTCCTTGTTCTTGAACAAATGCATTACTTCTTTTTTCCTAGTAATTAGTATTACATACATATATTTCTGAATTCCTCAATATTGAAATGTACTCTGCTCAATCTGTATACTGCTTCTTATATGTATAAGTTTTAAGGATTGATCATTGCTATTGGATATGCATAAGGCATGGAAAAGATAATGGCTAGTTAAAACATTTCCTAATTTTATATTGTTTCAAGTCCTTAAATTTAATTGCAGTCCAAAGATTTTTAGTCATAAAACTAAGTAGAAAATACATAGAATATGAAAACTAAGTAACATTGCTGACAAAACATTTGCTATATTATTCAATATTTTCAAGAGAACAGAATTGATATAACGAATATTTAGTTCAAGGATAATTGTTCCAAGAAAGTAGTAGTTGTTCAGTCTACCAGGCTGGGTGTCTCAGCTGCTCTTAAGTGTATGAAGAAGGAGGCTCTGATGCCAGTAAAGAAATGGACTTGTTAGTGAGAGTGAGAGCAAGCAGGCAGAAAAAGCAAGCTTCCTTCTTCCATGATGTTTATATAGGCTGCCCGCAGAGTCTCCAAGAATAAAGTTGTATCATCCCACCTCAGATGACTTACCTAAGAAAAATCTCTCAGAGATGACCCAAGCCACTTGTGATTAATGCAGTTCCAAATATAATTAAATTGACCAGCAAAATGACCATCACAATGACAGAGAAAATGGATGATCTGTCTTTGGGAAAATAAATAACAGCGACAACAACAACAGCAACAACAACAACAACAACAAAAGAACTTCAGCAAAATCTTTAATAGATGATGGCTGCTATACCTATCTTGTCCTTTTGTTCTCAACAATTTTCTCTATATTGTTATAAATTTCACTAAAGCCTAATTAATATTTGTGATAATTGTTTCCTAAACAAAATGTTTTCTAAAATCTTGGTGAAGTGGAAACTAAAGTCTTCTTTGCAAATTGATTTGGATGGTGTTTTGCTGGGGCAAACATGCAAAGGAACATTTAGCGGAAGTGAGCACGGGTGAAAGGTAAACAAGCATGTGAAAGGACAAATGATAAAGGATTCTTTCCTAACATCATACATGTATTGGTCCATCTTTTGGGACTCCATAGAGAGAAATGCAACAAAAGACTTCTGGTGGTATACTGCATTTTCTTGCTGTGTCTGTGGACTTGGGCTGATTGGCAGAGTGATGTCAGCTGAGACAGGTACATTTGCTGAGGCCAAGACCTTCGCTGAAGCAAGACACTTGGAGGACATGTGATGTTTGGAGAGAGTATGTAAAGAACTCCACAGACAGTGATGGAGGCTGAGTTTGGGTTGCTTATAGAGCTAGCTGTGCAATGCTTGGTGGTTTCCTGTCTTTGCTGATCTTCCTTTCTCTGAGAGAGGCACAGCCTAGAACTTCTCCTGGTGTCTGTACATGTCCCTCTCGCTGACTCGAGCCTCGGCTGAGGGCTGGATGTTTCTGCTAGGCAGTGCCAACCCTGCTGATTCTTGTTTGCCATCTTGACTGTATCAAGCTGGACTGCTGGAGTATCAGTAAAGCGTTTCCAGCTGCTGTTGACCTGTGAACTGAACTTCTGATTACTAGACAACATACATGGGAGTTGCTTCAAAGAACCTGTCCAAACAGGTCCATTTCTCCATATCATTTCTTTCACACTACATCTGGTGAGTGGTGGGCTAAAAGGAAGGTTAAAGCATTTAAAAACCCTCTTAAAATGGGTTTTGAAAAATTAAAGTTACATCTTGGATTACGTTTAGTAGTAGAACCATAAAAATCAGTTTTGTATGCATTGTTGGACATGTTCTGTTTACAACAAGCCTATGCCACAAAGCCCAAAATAGTATTAGTATTTGACCGATGAGAACGTTTAAAAACAGGGAAATAAGTTTCTTCAGGTCAAAGACTAGACAGTAGCAAAAGCAAGACCTGAGCTCATGAAATTCATGACTCCAAATGCAGTTTTTCATGATGTACTTACTTTATTTAGAATATCTTTGTTTTTATTTATCCCTTATCAGTAAGATAGAATACACTATTATGAGAGAGACTTAGTAATAATTCTTTAATCGTGGTCCCAACTATGTTGATACCATTTAGCTTCTTATTTCCCTCTGTTACTTACAAAACAATGCTTCTGTTGTTATTTCTTGTTTTAACACAGATTTTTTTCCTTTTTTTTCCTCCATCACCTCACAAACTGGTACAACCACTCTGGAAATCAGTGTAGCGGTTCCTCCGGAAATTGAACATAGTTCTACCAGAGGACCCAGCTATTCCACTCCTGGGCATATACCCAGAAGATGCTCCAACATGTAATAAGGACACATGCTCCACCATGTTCATAGCAGCCTTATTTATAATAGCCAGAAACTGGAAACAACCCAGATGTCCCTCAACAGAGGAATGGATACAGAAAGTGTGGTACATCTACACAATGGAGTACTACTCAGCTATTAAAAACCATGAATTTATGAAATTCTTAGGGAAATGGATGGATCTGGAGAGTATCATCCTGAGTGAGGTAACCCAATCACAAAAGATCACACATGGTATGCATTCTCTGATAAGTGGTTATTAGTTCAGAAGTTTGGAATACAGGAAGAACAACCCACAAACCACAAGAAACTTAAGAAGAAGGAAGACTAAAAGGTGGACATTTCATTCCTTCTTAAAAGGGGGAACCCAATACCCATGGAAGGAGTTGCAGAGATTAACTATGGAGCAGAGACTGAAGAAAGGACAAGCCAGCCTAAATATAGCTATCTCCTGAGAGGCTCTGACAATACCTGACTAATACAGATGTAGAGGCTCACAGCCATTCATTGAACTGAGTACACTGTCCCCAATGAAGGAGTTAGAGAAAGGATCTATGGAGCTGAAGGGTTTGCAGCCCCTTAGGACAAACAACAATATGAACTAACTAGTACCCTCAGAGTTCCCAGGGACCCAAACACCAACCAAGGACTATACAGGGTGGGACTGAATGTTCTGGCAGCATGTGTATAGTAGAGGATTGTAAATTCGATCATCAATAGGAGGAGAGGACCTCAGCCTTGTGAAGGTTTTGTGCCCCAGTGTAGGGGAATGCCAGGGCCAATAAGTGGGAGAGGGTGGGGTGGCAGGCATGGGGAGGGGGAGGCAACAGGGGTTTGTTCTTGTGGTTTTTGTTTGTTTGTTTTTTGGAGGGAAAACTGGGAAAGGATAAATTTACATGTAAATAAAGAAAATAATTTAAAAAAATTGTCCACTGAAAAGTTTTCCTCTTTTTCCTGATTCTTTTTTGTTTCATACTACCTGTACATGAATGCTGGCAAAGTATCATCGTTGTTCCTGCTATCTTTGCTTTCTGTAAAAGTTTTACAGTCTGTGAAGTCATGCAATACCAACACTCCAAGTTTCAATTTACAAAGGAGACTTCTCAATCAACTCCTGTTGTAATTTCTCTTAGAATCAAACCTATATTCTCATCTATTTTTATTTTTTAATATTTTTTAATTTTATAAAAATAAAATAAATATTTTATTTCTCTTCATAAAACAACAACAACCCCCCCTGCAATGTGTAAATAAATTGATTTCCAAGGAAGTCTTTACCTATAATTATTGCTTCTTCTTCATGCTCATTGTATGTTCTTGGGATTGTATGTATTTGTATAGATATATGCAAATATGCATGTAGATTCATATATGTATGTGTATGTATATGTACATGTATATACATATATGTATATGTTGGGGCATGAGTTATCATTGGGTATCTTTCAACTTTGTTTTTCTATTTTGTGTATTTGTTTGAATGTATGTGTGCATGTATGTGTGTATTTGCAAGTGCCATGGCACACAAGTGAAATTCAGAATATAACATCACATGTCAGCCATGTAAAATTGTCTTGCAGCTTGTTTGAGAAAGGTTCCCTTTGTTATCTGTTGATTTTGTATAAATCTTGCTAGCTGACATGTTCATATCTGGCAATTCTCTTGTCTTGGCCTCCCATCTGGCTTCAAGAGAACTTATATTGTGACAAATTATCCTAAATTTGGTTTAGGGGATTTGTGGGAATTTAAACTCAGATCTCTTGCTTTTAAAAGAGTGCTTCAAATAATATAAACTAACTAATACCTTCAGAGCTCCCAGGGACTAAATCACCAACCAAAGAGTACACATGGTAGGACTCATGGCTCCAGCTGCATATGCAGCAGAGGATGGCCTAGTAGGTCATCAGTGGGAATAGAGGCCCTTTGTCCTATGAAGGTTCTATGCCCCAGTGTAGAGGAATGCCAAGGTCTAGAAGCAGAAGAGGGTGGGTTGGTGAACACTGGGAGGGAGGAGGGAAGAGGTTTTATTTTGTTTTTTGTTTTTTGTTTTTTGTTTTTGTTTTTTCCTGGAGGGAAAACCAGGAAAGGAGATACCATTTGAAATGTAAATAGAGAAAATATCTAATAAAAAAAAAGAGAGTTTTTACCACCCACTTTGAAAGGGTTTCTTTTATTTAATTTATATAAACGTTTTAGTGTTAAATAATGATATACACTGTGCATGTGCCTGGTGCCTTCCAAGCTCAGAAAAAGGCATAGATTTTCTGGAACTACATTTCCTCACACTTTGAGCCACTTGTGAGTTGGGAATCAAACTCAAGTCTTTTGTTAGAGCAGTAAGACCTTTTAAACCACTGTGCCATCTCTCCAGATCCTTTAACATTGAGGTTTTGATGTTATTATTCAATTTTCTCTATTTTCTTCCTGGTCAGACATATAAGAATAAAACTACAGTGGAAGTGTTAGATTCACTCACTCAGTGTTTGCCAAGGATTAATAAGTCAATACACTTGTAGCCTCCAAGGACAGATAACAGAATACTCTACATCCAGGTTCCAATCTATATGCCCACAGTACCCTGCATGATTTCAATTCAAATGACTCTCATTTACTCTCAGTATTTAAGTCAACACATAGATGCCAGACAGTCAGAACTGCAATATAATTGTTGGAGTGATGCTGCAATTCTTCCAAATGCAAGATTCTTCCGCTATTTTCTCCCAGGTGTTAACGGATATTTTCAGATCACATGTATATTTTGTCAGACTGCCACCTAGGATATCTTTTGGCCCTTCATATACCTATCCTTTAAATCATCTAAATTGAAGATCCTAAAATCAGTAAAAAACTGATCTTTTTGGTTTGGACACTTCCTATGGTCACTGTTTACTCTCACTGCCTCTCATCCAAGCATTGGCAGGCAGTGTTTTCTGTACTAGTACTTGCACACAAGCTATTTAATATTGTGTGTCTCTATTAGGATGCATTTCATACAGGAACATGTTCTGATAATCCTGAATGAAATTCACAGAAAATTATGAGGAGACAAAAAGACCACAAACAGAAGCAACAGTCTAATGTTCTGATTTACCAAAGTCATGTAACATCAAATATTACTATCAATATCACTTAGGTACCTCCAGGCTGCTAAGTGTTGTGAGCTATAGATGGAAAAGCAGAGAAGGTATAGTTTTTACTCTTGCTGCACCCACAGTATGATGCAAATAAAAGACATACATAACAGGAATAGATCAACCAATACAAGGTTAAATGCTAAAATTAAGTGCAGAGTGAGGACACTGTAGTTTCGATTTCTCCAGAGCTATTTACCTTCCCGGGCAGGCAAGAGCTCTCCTTATGCTGTAAAATTTCTTAGGCTAGATATTACATTACATCCCTCTTATATGTTATGATTTATTAGTAACAAAAACCTATCCTTCAGGAAACTTTGACACCTGCATAAACAACCACACTCTGTTTCATATTTATAGATGCAAGGCTGAAAGTTTAGATAGAGCAGCATGAGAAGTGGTTATTTTATCTTTTCAGTTAAATTTAATTATACATATCCTCACCTCTCAAAATGTTATTTATTTGGCTTCCTCCAGTACAATGGTGTTTCAGAAGACAATATATCAAGTGGTTGTATATCCTCTAACTACTCCTTTCTGATTTAGTTAGAGGCTGCCACATATTGTAATGCTACTGCTGGATAACAAGACACAGTCCTTGCCCATTAGTAACAAAAACAATTCCTCAAAGACAGAGACCTTGTCATCATTCTGCTTCTATTCTTTTATCCAAATTAGCGTTCTGCTTCCATGAGAAACTACTGCTTTCAAATTTTCCAGCTTGTTGTATTGCCCAGTGATTCACTTAATTTCTGAAGTTAAATGGGTTTGATTCCACCATATTTGTAATTTATGTATTCTTAAGAATTCAAGTTATTTCAAGGCTGAAAGAATTTGTTTGATATATTTTGAAAGAGGAATCAAGCTGTTGTGCTCTGAAATCTCAGTGTGAGAGAAATCCCTTGCTGTTTGCTTTTGGCACTGCCGGTCTCCCTTGTGGTTGCCAAATAGTGTGGTTTTGATATTTAATTCCACCATGAGGTCTCGTTCAGACAACATAGCCATATCAAAGATCGTCAGGTTTTCATTGAGGTTTTGAGAAAACAGCATTGCTCTGATCCTCTGAGTGGCTTTGTTCCATTATTATGCAGGCTATTACATTGTATATACTTGAATGCCACTGATTAAGAATTATTTCATATCTTTTACTAACAATTTGAGAGGAAAGAGACTATACCTAACTAAATTTGATGACTGAATGAGTAGATGTAGGAACAAATGAAACATGTAGCATTAATTATTTTTGACTGTTTTATACAGTTTTCTACATAATTTATTATTATTATTAATTATTAATTATTATTATTAATTTTAGTTTATCTTTTACTTATTCATTTTACATCCTGGTCACTGGCCCCTCCAAATCATCCCCTCCCACAATCCTGCCATCATCCTCCCTCCCCTTCTCTTATGAATGAGAGGGCTTCCCTCCTGGATTTCTCCCACCTTGGCTTTTCAAGTCTCTCTCATTGAGGCCAGACATGGCAGTCCAACTAGTACTACACATCCCGTACACAGGTCAAACATTTGGGATAGCTACCGCTCACTTGTTCTAGACTCACATGAAGAGCAAGCTGCACATCTGCTACATATGTGAAGGAGGTCTAGGTCTAGCCTGTGTAAGTTCTTTAGTTGGTGGTTCAGACTCTAGAAGCCCTAAGGGTCCCCTTACTCTGTTGGTCTTCCTGTGGAGTTCTTTTCCCCTTCAGGCCTGAAATCCTTCCTCCTATTCCCCCATAAGAGACCCTGAGGTCCATCTACTGTTTGCCTGTGGATGTCCATATTTGTTGAATCAGCTTCTGGGTAGAGCCTCTCAGAGTATAATTTGCTCCTTTTTGCAAGCATAACAGAGTATTATTAAAAGTGTTAGGGATTGGTACTCGCCCATGGGACGGTTCTCAAGATGGGCAGATTATTGGCTGTCCATTCCCTCAGTCTCAGCTCCATTCCCTGTGCCTACATTTCTTGTAGACAGGATAACTTTTGGGTTGAAAGGTTTGTGTGTGGGTTGGTGTCTCTATTGTTCTCTGGCCAAAATTTTGAAGTTTCTTCTGTTATACTATCATATCCACAAATAACGATAGGTTGACTTCCTCTTTTCCAATTTGTATCCCCTTGATCTCCTTTAGTTGTTTTATTGCACTGGGTAGAACTTCAAGTACTACATTGAAAAGATAGGGAAAGTCTAGGCAGCCTTGTCCCTGATTTTAGCGGAAATGCTTTAAGTTTCTTTCCATTTAATTTGATGTTGCTATTGGCTTGCTGTATATTGCTTTGTTTATGTTTAGGTATGTAGCCCTTATCCCTGATTTCTCTAATACCTTTAACATGAAGGGCTATTGGATTTTATCAAAGACTTTTTTTAGCATCTAATGATATAATCATGTTTGTTTCTATAGTGGACAGCTTCGATGGATTTTTTATACGGAGCCATCCCTGCATCCCTGGGATAGAACCTACGTGTTCTTGATGGATGATGTCTTTGATGTTTTCTTGGACTTAGTTTGCAAGTGTTTTTTGTGTGTGTGTGTGTGTATTTTTGTATCAATGTTCATAAGAGAAATCGATCTGAAATTCTCTCTCTCTCTCTCTCTCTCTCTCTCTCTCTCTCTCTCTCTCGTTGAGTCTTTCCGTGGTTTAGGTATCAGGATGACTGTAGCCCCATAGAATGAGTTTGAGTTTGACAGTGTTCCTTCTGTTTCTATTTTGTGGAATAATTTGAGAAGTATTGGTATTAGCTCATTTTTGAAAATCTGATAGAACTCTGCACTAAAACCATCCCTGGGCTTTTTTGTTTGTTTGTTTGTTTGTTTGTTTTTGTTTTTGTTGTTGGTTTTTTTTGGGGGGGGTTGGATAATTTTAATGACTGCTTCCATTTCTTTGTCTAGACATTTGTTCATTTCATTAAAAATTTCCAATTTTTTTGGTAGACCCAGTGATTCTGAGTTATCCCAATGTCAATTGTTATGTCTCCATTTACAGTACTGGTTTTTTTTTGTTTGGATGCTCTCTCTCTGTCTCTTGGTTAGTTTGCCTAAGTGTTAGTTTATCTTGTTAATTTCCTCCAAGAACCATCTCCTAGTTTCCTTGATTTTTTTGATATCATTTATTTTTCTTACTTACTGATTGATTTCATCTCTGCTTTTGATCATTTCCTGCCTTCTCTTCTTTGGTGGACTTGCTTCTTTTCTTTCTATAGCTTCCAGATGTGCTTTTAAATTATTGGTATGAGAACTTTCTAATTTCTTTATGGAACCACTTAGTACCATGAATTTTCCTCATAGCACTGCTTTCATTGTGTACTATAAATTTGGATATATTGCCTCTTTATTTTCATTGAATTCTAGAAAGAGTTTAATATCTTTGTTTATTTCTTCCTTGAACAAGAGATCATTGAGTAGAGAGTTGTTCAATTTCCATGAGTGTGTAGGCTTTTCAGTGTTAATCCATGGTGGTGTGATAAGACACAAGCTATTATTTCAATTTTCCTATATGTGTTGAGGCTTGCTTTATGACTGACTATATGATCAATTTTGGACTAGGATCCATGAGTTGATGAGTTGAAGGTAGAGTCCATTTGATCCACATTGTCTGTTAGTTTCATTATTCCTCCATTTAGTTTATATCTGGATATCCTGTGAACTGGTGCAGGTGGAGTGTTAAAGTCTCCCACTATTAATGTGTGGGGTTCGACGTGCAATTTAAACTTTAGTAATATTTCTTTTATCGATGTGGCTGTCCTGTTTGGGGCATAGATGCTCAGAATTGAGACATCTTGGTAGATTTTTCCTTTGATGAATATGAAGTGATCTTCTCTGTTCCCGATTAATTTTCTTTGAAATTCTATTTTACTAGATATTAGAATGGCTACTCCAGCTTGCTTCTTGGTTCTCTTTACTTGGAAAACTTTTTTCTAGCCCTGTACTATGATGTAATATTTATTTTTATTGTTGATGTATGTTTCTTGTATGCAACCTGATGATGGTTCTTGTTTATGCATCCATTCTTTTAGCCTGTGTGTTTTTATTGGGTAATTAAGTCCACTGCTATTGAGAGATATTAATGACAAGTGATTGTCATTTCCTATTAATTTAATGTTCGTGGTGTTAGTGTGTGAGTGTGTGTGTGTGTATGTGTGTGTGTGTGTGTGTGTG
>JADRCD010163611.1:0-13647 GCA_019843815.1 Montemys delectorum
GTTCTGAACTGAAGCCAGTTTCTTCCCTCCCTTGCTCTCCTTCTCTGCATTCATGTGATTTTACAGAATGTATGGGAAGTAATGGGCCTTATAATGGCTTGGCTTTTTAAGACTCTTTTAAGCCTTCACTTTTAATCCATCTTATCAACTTCTCTAAGGCTCACACTGCTGAACCTGTGAAGGCCCCACCCCGCCTCCACCCTGAGCCTGTTCCTTATTGTCTTGAAAAAGGAAGAAAACACCCCCAGGGGTCCTGGTAAAAATAACCACAAACAAAATGGCTCGAGGCGGTTACTAAATGGTCTAACAAAATGAAGACTCTTATCTCTCTCTCTTTCTCTCTCTCTGGTTTTTCTAATACTTTCTTAATCAATCTAGTTTTGTATATAACCAACATATTTTTCTAAGAATGGAAACTGAAAAGAACTCATGACAGGTGCAAACTTAAAAACACACACAGAGAAGAAAGGAGTTCTAAATGATGCCAGGCATTTCTTAATGCTGTGGTTGCTCTGGTCTCTTCTCTGTAAATTGGGGATAGTGGGTGAAGCTGTGAACACTAGCCCACAGGTTTAGGGCTACAACCGAAATGGACAGAAGCTAAAGAGAGAATGACAGAAAGGACATACATTTTTCTGGGGGAGGGAGCACTCGCCCCAATACACATGCACATTTCAAAGTTTGCCTAGTCTAGTCACCAAGCTTTATCCAAGCAATTGAATGCATGCTGCCCCTAGTGAGAGAATAGGAAGCAGGGTGTGGGCACCTCTTGGTCTTCTGTGCTTCACAATTCTCCCTGAGAATCTGAATTGGGTCTCTCCATAAGACACCTCCTACCTAGTTCCTAAGGCTGGATGACTCTGAGTAGCCATTCCTGACAGCAGTAACAGTGTTCACTCTCAACCCCAGAACTCAGCTCACCCTCATAGTGTGAATGCTATCATCTTCGTGGCCTGGTTAAGAGAGACACATCCTAATCAATATTCGATCTCATTAAAATGAAGCATTTGTGGCTCAGAGGGGTGGTCTTCAACAAACTTTAGAGCCAAAGTCTGGCCTTCGTCTGTCACGAAGAAGGAAAATCCGAGGCCCCAGAGAGGAAGGAGTCATTATTGTCCCTGAGCCTGGGACAAGAACCAGGTCTAGGAGTCTGTAGAAGGCTCCCTTCTGTTCCAAGTGTGACTCAGTTTTGTACAAACAGGGCAGGACAAAGATGGGAGAGAGGGCTGACTTGGTGGCTGTCATTTATCTGGCTGCCAAGGCACACCTGGCTGATCTGGTTAACAAGACAGATGCCCTTCCCTCTTAGCCACCGCTTTGCAAAGCGCCTGTGCCATGTGAATGAACAGTCCTTCTAAAGCTCTGCCCACATCTAAAATGGATCGTTTTTCTTCCTTTGAATGTAAATTGAATTTAAAGTTGACATATAGTAATTGTATACACAAATACGATTTTTGATGCATGTATACAGTGTGCAATAATGAAATTATGGCAATTAGCATATCGATCACTTAAAAATTTATCATTTCTTTGTGCCGGGCAATTTTAAATCTTTCGGTCTAGCTGTCTTAAAAAATAACTATAAATCACTGTGAACTGTAGTCATCCACCCATTCATGCATCTGATGTCTTTGAGCATGCTTCAAGCACTTCCTCAAAGTGAGATGTTGTTAGGCTCATGGGTGAGGCTGGGAAGTTACAGATCTTTATTCCTGGAGCTTCTGGAATTGTGCAGACATCGGATTCAGACAAATAACCCCACAGATGATTAGACTGTGAAGCGCCATAGAGATGCTCAAGATGCTAAATGAGGAGAGCATGTGGAATGGTTGAGCTCGAACCATGCTAGGCAGCTGGGGCAAGGGGAGCCTGAACAGACTCATGGAATGGGAACAGGAATTATGGAGGTTTTGTGGGAGTAGGAGGGTGGCACAGAGGCTGTCAAAGTATGGCCTTTGGATCATTATCTAGGGACCTTTAAGAAATGGAAATGCTCAGGTCTTACCTCAGACTGTCTAAATTCCAAGCTGGGCTAGGGAATACAAACACTCAGGATTTATATTTTTAAAGATTCACAAAGTAGTCCAGGCTAACCTCCAACTCATGATCTTCTTGCCTCAGCCTTTGAAGTGCTGGGATTAGAGGTGTGTGCCACCATGCCTGGCTCACCACAACCACCACTTCCACCCGTGAGGGTCATGCACACTGAAGCGTGAGAGCCCCTGACCTCAAGCAGGCACTGTAGTGGGAGCAGGGTCAACGTGTGGAGAAAGCTGAGCATGTAGCACGCATGCCTTTGAGAAGTAGACTGAGGTGAGTGAGACTCCCAAGGGACAAGGGGAGGCTGCAGAGGTGGATGAGGAAAGTGTGGGGGGGGGTCACATCTGGATATGGCCTGAGGTCAGGGAGGAACATGGAAGAATTCTGAACAAGGAGAACACAGTTGCTCACGCCGATGTTGATGAGGATCTCATTGTCACTACAACAGCACATAAAGCACGGGTCTTCCTCATGCTGATTTGGAAAGCCGATTAAAAATTAACAGACACTTTAACGCACATTTGCATATAAATTTTCATTTAAAAAGCCACAACCTGTCACTCTCTCACCATAGGCCTATTCTTCATTCAGTTCTCTGCAGAGGAGTAAGCCCCGAATATTCCCCCACAAGAGGGACAGGAGATAGATGAACAATGAATTGCAAAGCAGCCTGGGAACCCTGAGGGTGCAAATCTGGTGTCCCCAGAAGCTCAATGTTCTTATTTCATCGTGATGTCCTTGTCAGGAGTGAGTTAAGCACCCACAGACTCCTCAGTATTCCTTAAGAGAAGGGAGCTGGGTCGCAGGTGGGTCAGAAGGAAGGCTTTGCTCCATTTCCAGAAAGTCCATGCAGGACTGGTGATCCCTCCCTTTGTTCTAATTGCCTTGGAAAAAAGAAGACACTGTGGTAGCACACTGCGAATGAGGTAAGGTGACGGAATCTTCTAGAAAGAGCCACTGCTATGCAGAGATGGTTAGAGCACGCACCCCTTTACTGATGCCCCTTAGTCTCCACTGACCTTGAACCTCTCTTCTGCTGCCCCTTGCTCCACCCCCCAACAAACTATGAGGAGAATGAACCTTTTCCCTTACAAGGTGATTATCCCAGGTACTTTGCTATTGTGATAGATGGTTAGCTTATATACCTAATCAGCACTTTTTTTGAGCTTCAAGAATGTTCTGTAGCAGGCCCCGAGGTTTTGATCTTCCATATGAAGGCATTACAAGTTCAGATACTGATTAAGCTGCCCAATAGCACAAAGAGGCACTGGAACTGGGCTTGACTAGCACTGAACTTTGCTCCCTCCTCATTAAACCAGCTACCCAGAGAAGCCCGAGTTCTTCAGGCTTGTGGGCACTCTCACCTCTCCCCACTGTCACCCAGTTAGAAAGGACCGACTCAGTGTTCATAGACACAAAGGCAATGTCTAGACTTTTTGACCTTGGAAAGAAGAGGGTGTCCTCCTGGTTTAATGATGCCAACTTTTTCTGGAGTTAAATATCATTTTCCTTCAGTGAGTTTAATTTCCTGGGGTCATGCTGAAGCTTTAGCATTAATGAGGTATGGGAAACGCCATAGAAGGTGAAGAGACGACGATCTGTTGGGAAGATCTTAATAGATACCCCATGCAAATGTGGCATAAACACGTGTATTCAAGTTATTTTCTACCAAGTGAGGTCTTTTCCAATTTGTGCTGTGTGTGTGTGTATGTGTGTGTGTGTGGTATTCATGGGTATCAATGTTTTTCATATGTGTGGGCTTAGGTTTGTATGTATGTGCACGTACATATGAAGACACAGAAGTTGATGTTGGAAACCATTCTTGATCCGTTTTTCTCCACCTTATTAACTGAGGGAGGGTCTCTCAATCAAACCCAGAGCTTACAGATATGTCTAGTCTAGCAAGCCGGCTTGTTCTCTTATCTTCCTGTCTCTATCTCCTGAGACTGGAATTACAAGGCAGGCAGTGACATTCTCCCAGGCATTCACTTGTGATCTGGAAAGACCAACTCTAGACCTTATAGATATATAGCAAGTGCTTTACCCTCTGGGCCATCTCTCTGGCCCCTGCCTTCACATGGGTTCCAGTTGAGTAGGAAGTGTTAAGAAAGTAAGTGTTAAAAAGGGGAGAGCTAAAGAAATATGGGAGGGGGTCTTCTGAGGACCCTGCTGGGATCACAAGAAACCACAAGCCCTGAACCTTTGTCACCAGCAAGTCCCAATCTCCCCCCCCCCACCTCCCCAGCTCCCATCATAACCTTGAGAGTCTGCAGAAAGAGAGGGAGTCATGATTTCTCAAAAGGTAAACATCACTTTCCTCATCTCATCTTATTTCTGTATCTTAACACTCAAGAAAGAAAACAAAAAAGGAGTCATTACGATTCACGAACACTGTTATAACGGGGAAATGCAGGAAGGATTAAAACTAACGGCAGGTTTTGTACTGCTCTCTCTGCTAGCCTGGTACTGGCACTGTCTCCTCCAGCAACGGGGAAACATCACAGGCAATTTGTTGAGAGTTATTCTCAAACGGATTGCATTTGCTGAGAAAAGCACATTTAGCATTTGGTGACTCATACGTGAAAACATTATTACTCTGGAAAAGAGTTAAAATAAGTGAGAGTTAGAGCTCAGGGAATGAAAAACCTACAAGATTGTGTTTTGTTTAGGAAAAAATGTCTATGCCTTCATTAGTCTGTGTGTGACCGTGGAAACGTTTGGAGGTAAGTGTGCCTAAGAGATCCGATGTAGATTCCAAGCTGCCACAGTGGCTACCTTCCCTGGGGAAGTGGGCATGGGAGAAGAGGGTCTGAGGAGACTAGTCTCTCTCTCTCTCTCTCTCTCTCTCTCTCTCTCTCTCTCTCTCTCTCTCTCTCTCTCTCTCTTTCTCTCTCTCTCTCTCTCTTTTCAAAATGGAGAAAAATAAAAAAATACATGGCCCAAGCCATAGACTTTGTATCTCTAGGGGTTTTACTATACAGTATTTGTAGGTTGTCACATATACTTGGAAGTTTAAACTGCAGGGAAGGATTGCTTCAAAGCTCACTTTGTACCCAGGACTTAACTTTCTGAGTGTTTTAGATCACTATCCTGCAGGATCAATGGCAGGCTCTTGGCTCTGCTCTGCCCTGCGCCATCAGGAAGAACAGCTGAGAGGGGACCTCAGCGCCAGGGCTGAGAGGGGACCTCAGCGGCAGGGCGAAGCAGCCAGGGAAGGCACTTTCCTTTAGTTCCTTCCCATCCTCGTCAGCATGCACATGCTTGACTGTCCAAGCCCTGCCTTTGAGAGTTAGATTTCAATCACAAACCTGTCTCACTATTTTGTTAACTAGAAGGTAGGTTATCAAATACTACTTTAGGTATGATCATGTACAATGGAAAGACAAGGAAGAAAGTAAGCAAAAATACTAATTTTCACTAGGTCTGTGGGAAAATGGGTAACTTATATTCTCTTTTTTTTTTATGACTGGTTATCTTTGCTTTCTATTCAGTCACTCCATAGTGACTTTACATTATCTTTCTGAAAAAGAAATGTATTAATTATTTCCTTAAAGCTGTATAGTTTAAAGGTTTCAGAAACAAATAATTACCCATAATTTCCCTGTGCTAAGCAACAATTATAAATATTTTGCTTATCCCTCTCAGCCTTCTTTATGTGTAACTTGTCTAGACTTAACATGTGTACACATATACATCTATGTAAATTGCTTGAACATATACACTTATACATATATATGCATATAGAGAGAGGAAAAGAAGGGGAAAATTGGCTTTACACTCCCCTTTTACTTAACATTACATCACAAACAGTGCACAGCAGAGGCAAATGCCATTTCCTTGTATAACCTTTTGTATTTTTTTTGAATGTGAGATCATTTTGGTGCATCATCTAGTGGATGTATTTGTAAATATGTTACTTGGATTTCAGGTGAGGTCTCGGTATGTAGCTCAGTGTTGCTTGGATCTCACCATCCTCTTGCTTTTGTCTCCAGCAAGCATTGTGTTAGACGTGTGTACCGTCACATCCAGTTCCACATATTTTTTAGAGAATACATCAGAATACAACCGATGTTGTGTTAATCATTTCCTGTGCATTGTTGTGTCCTGTCTGCTTAGCTTTTTAAATGGCTGCATTATACTCTCTGTAAACATTCCCCAAGGGACAATGGCCACGTCAGAGACACCGTAGTGACAGACAAGTCGCTCAGGGCCCTCGATCTTCTTACTCTCTGGTCCAGTCTCCCCTAATCTGCTCGAATAGCATGCAGTCCGTCCCCCACCCCATCTGTGGGGGAGAGAAGGCAGACTCCCAGCTGGGATGATGTCACCCTATGGGAATGAATCCCGATGTCGGGGAAGGATGAGCCACACAGAAGGACTGAATTAATAGTGTCTCCAAGTCTTGTCCTGCACTGCGGTGAGAAGGGACACAGTGCTCTGGATTGATGGCAGCCAAGGTGGCCCCAGGGACTTCTCTTGGCTCTTCCAACAAGGAACATGAGATATCTACAAGCAGAGTGTCAAACTCTACAAGGAAGCACAGGGAAGGGGGACTTCTGAAGACCAGCAAACACAGATTTTTAGAGTTTCTTCATCCTGAAATAACTTAAAGGCCAGACAAGACACCACAGCACACTGCAGACCTGCCTACCTGGACCAGCCACTTCATGCATTAAGGAGTAGAGGTGACCAATGTCTAGCTCCACTGAAAGTGTTTCCCATGCAAGACTCACAGGGAGTGTGTAGCCATCTCTTACGGACAGGCCTGTTCTTTATATGCCTTGTGCATATAAAGGCTCCCCAGTGGTATTCCCAACAACAGCTTACTCTCTGCTTAGACTCAGAAACTGTCATGAAACTCACATGGACATACCTGCAGGGGTATACATCTGGTATTCTTGCCTATCCCTCCACACCTACGAGGGGGTTTCAGTGCAAACCTAGCAGGCCCACGGACCTGCCACAAATTCATCTTGCCTAGGTGAATATGTGACCAAACAGTCAGTCTAAGAGCAAACGTCACTCCCGAGTTGTTTTTTTTAGAGCCCCCACATTCTGAGCATGCCCTCAGCACACATTGCAAACTGGCATTTAATGTGGCATCCATGGTCTTAAAAAAAAAAAAAAAACCCAAACTAAATATTTTAGAATTGGAAAATTTACATAAACACTGGAGTTGTGAATTCTTTTGAAAACTCCAAATACTGCCTCCCCTCCCACCCCACCCCCAGTTCAGTCCCCTCTCCCATGACACAAAGCTCAGTGGTAATCATCCTCTATAGAAGGTGCAGGCCATTTGTATTTCAGGTTCAGTGGAGTCCGAGAATGTCCCCGTTGCCTCCTAACACAGAGGCTTCTGCGCCCGCTGCCATTCATCATGGAGCCTGCACTGTTGTTTTCGAATCGCAGAGAAGTGATTTTATTATGCCTGCCCACTTCACTCAATTACTTTACTTGAAGGCTTTTGAGTTGTAATCCCTGGCCTAGAGTTTAGAGAATATGTCCTGGAGATTTATTTAGGCATTATAAATGGTAAGAAACCCAGAGGGTAAAACGGTACTTCCCACTTTCCTTTCCTCCGAGGCAGTTCCCAAATGGGTTGCTAGGACTGGCTTACTTGATCGGGCTCAGTGACAAGGTATTTCTCTATAAAGAACTCCATGTCCTTTTTTTTTAATGGCCACCTGCTTTAAACTTACTGCATTTAAACCCGCGCTGCTGTTGCAAATTCGCCGTGCCCCACCTGTGAAACATGTACAGCGGCTTGTGTCTTCCTAGCCAGGAGAAGCACATCATCAGGTGGTTATGCACAGAATCAGGCCACCTGAGCTGGTGACGAACTTCTTAAAGGATCCCTTCATGATGGACCATGAGAGAATAGTTAGCCCGTCAGTGTGTCAGTCTCGTAGTTTAGATTAGTTCTGTTTACTAACTTGATGGGGAAACTGAAGGCTCAATGTGAATACTGTCTGTCGCTGTCTGTCACAGGACAACAGCCTTTAAGAATAACTGTTAAACGCATATAATTTCTACTGTATCAGTTCACTCCAGCTCAAAGGAAATTTTTATTCCTAAACTTACACACACACAAGGGTACATTCTTTGTGTACATGTGTATACCCATCCTGCATCGGGGATGGGTGGAGCAAGCCATCATAGGACACTTGCCGAGGTAGACAGAGGGTCACAATGAGAGCATTGCTAGCCTTGATTGACATGACTTCTGCCAGGACTAGCTCCTTTAAAGCAGAGTTCGTGCTTTATCTCCTTAAGGAGCACACGGGAGATGTGCCTCTGAGGCTGAAGGATGTCACAGCCTTCATACTTCCCTGTGGACGAAGACAGTGCCACACATCCCAGAAATGGGGACCCTAGAAATGGGGCTGCAGCCTGGTGTTTGGTAAAAACAAAAGCAGAAAAGCTTGGTTAAAGCCAAACAACTTCTTGGACCGAGACACACCAGGTTCTTCTCTAGCCTGGGTTCTCATTTTAGCTTGCTTACCCTTACTTCCGAAGACAAATTGGGCATGTTAATTAAATACCCAATGGTTGTCAAAGCACCTCTGAAGGAATAATTACAGCATAACAGACAGGTGCATGGTAGACCACAGTGTGTTAAGTTTTAAATGATTCATGGGGGACCTGAACTGCACTAGCTTCCTTCAGCACCTCCACTTCTCTGTAGCCTTTGATCTAAGGATACCAGGGGGTGGGGTGGGGAGCAGCTGTACTATGGATTTAAACTTATTTTCTATGACTTATCGTTGGCTCCCGGTGAATATACTTTTAATGAAGAATCTCTGATTAAACATCGGGTTTTGCAAGATCTAAATTAAATGCATCGCTCAAGAGATTTTTTTTTCTTGAGATAGTCTCATAGCACACAGGTCTTGTTATCGTACTGGAATTTGTACATGTTCTCCAACAAGGAGTGGCTATCATATAACTAGGAATCTTTGTAAAAATTTCTCAGCCTCTGGTTTCAGAATGGAGTGCATGAGACCGCAGCTCAGGCATCAGGAGTATAGTGGGGAAAGCTAGCCAGCCAGCCAGCCAGCCAGCCAGCCAGCCAGCCAGCCAGCCAGCTAGCCAGCCAGCTAGAGCCCAGCAGACTCAGGTTCAAGTTTAGGGAGACCTTTCCCTCCTGCGTCTATGTTTTCTCACCTCACATATTTTAAGAGTCTTAGAGAGTACTTAACGATAATATTTTGAAACTGCCTTGGAAACCTAGATAGCCCAGATAAATGCCGGTCCTACTGGCTCATCTTCAGTGTTGTAGAATACATGTAATATTAATATTTTATGGGGTATTACAATTTGATATGCATATATGTATTATTGTTTGATGAATAAATCAAGATGAGCCACAATTCTAACTCCTCAGATATGCTCATTTCTATGTGTGGGGAACTTTCAAACTCCTTTTCATTTTAAAACATGTGATTACCTATAGATTACAGCTGTCCTATACATGTAAGTACTTGGTATATAGACTTTAAAGGCATTTTTTTTTTTTGTCTTTCTTTCTCTTCAGAGACAAGGAAACCAAGGTCTCACAAGATCAAGAAAACCTCTGCAGCATCTCAGATGAGAGGCTGATGCGGCCGCACCCCAGGAGTTCCTCCCCACAAGTGGCCTCCCGAGTGCTCTCTCCCATTTCTCTCCTTTCCCACACACATGTAAGAGCTAGCACAGCTGGGTGAGTACTGCTAACAAACTGACCACAGAAAGGACATTCCACTCCAAAATGCTTAAAACACCTGTGTGGTATATTCGACAGATTTTCGTCGAATGAGGAAGCTTACCAATTTCATAGAGATCCTCAATAAATGGCCAGTTTCCACTATAATCTTATCTCCTGCCTAAACCAAACGGCCTTGAACTTTCCACAGCCTCCTCTTCTCAGTCATTCTCAGTTCCCATGCCCTGGCCCCATTCATCATCTCCCTTCAAATAGCTCTTCTTCTCGTGGTGTCTACCGAGCTTGGATTCTCATTTGGGCTAAGCAGTCTACCCCAACCCTGTCGGTCTCCTGGTAGGAGATTCTCTTTTGTATTGCAAAGTACTAGATCTGGAAGCCACTACCGACATCAATCTCAGATTCTCTGCTACTGCTTTGAGACATTTAAGGTCTGTTTTCTGCCCCTTCTCCCTAACTATACCACACGTTCCTTATCACCTGCCTGAATTTCTCACTGTACCTGGCTAAACCTCACAGTCAGGCACCTGGCTGCTGCTGCTGTCCTGAAAAGCAGTACCAAAGGGCATCTTGCTCAGTCACAGAACAGATGAAAAGCTGTACCAATTAGTTTTCCCAACCCCGCTGCATCATCTGAACATTCCACCACCGTGTTTATAAATTCAATATTAAAAAGCAAAATATACCCGAGATATTGTTTTAAATCCCATAAAGTCAGCTATTAGATGACTATAAAGCTAATTTCTTCCCACTCTGACCTCTGGTCTTTTTCTCTAGAGATGTTAATATTTCCTTGTGCATCTTTTTTCACAGTGTTTCTACTATGTACTGATATATTTATAATACTATTTAAGACTGACATGAACAAATATACGTGGCACCCTGCATTTTTTTTTTCAGTAATTAACCGTGCATCCCCTGGGCAGACCTTCCAACAGGAGCATTGTAACTTAAGTCTTACCTGGCCATCTCCTGTTCTTTTACATGATAGGCCAGTAACTTGTATCTCATTCAAAGTTGCTTCCGGTTTTCTGTGAGACAAAGAACTTCAAGGGATATATAATCTTGGAATATTTTGTGAGTATGGCTTTTAGAAATTCCCAGGAGTTGGAAACGCTGGGTCAAAGAGGGGTATATGTACTTAAATTTGATAACTATTGCCCTCAGGGGGCCCCAAAGTGGCCGGCATTAATCCTGTTTACTTGGCATTCACGCCGCCGACTCTGCTGACCACAGTCCCAGAGGAAGAGCCAGGGTAGCACTAATGCTGTGGGCAGACTCTGCCCATGGTCTGGGAAACATTTAATCATTCTCAGAGAGTGACAGCAGCTCTCATCTGCATATGGAAAGCACAGAGCCTGCTAAGTGGCACCTTCCAGTAGCTGCCACAATGCTCCCCTTGGTAACTGTGGATGGGAACACTCGTCCTCCTGGGAGAGAGGAACCCAGATTCCAGCTCTAATTCTGCCACTCATCCTGTTCCTCCACCCACGGGCACTTATCCTCTCCGTACTTTCATTTCCATATTTATAACCTAGGTATTTGAACTTGGGGGTCGAAAACTCAGACACAAGGACAAGGCAGGGACTACTTAATTGGCTGGATGGGAAAGGGCCCATGTACTGCGAAGAGCTGGGGGTGGGTGGGGTGGGGTGGTAGCCCTCACCCCCACATTGTTTTCCATGGGAATCTAGAAATGGAAATTTTATGCACAATCTTCAGATTCTTGTTTTTCTAGATTTCTAAATAGTACAAGCTACTTAAGAAATTTAAAGATTCCATTGGATGCTTAATATGCAAAAATCACAGATGTAAAGGCTCACAGCCATTCATTGAACTGAGTACATGGTCCCCAATGAAAGAGTTAGAGAAAGGATTTATGGAGCTGAAGGGTTTGCAGCCCCTTAGGACGAACAACAATATGAACTAACTAGTACCCTCAGAGCTCCCAGGGACTCAACCACCAACCAAGGACTATACATGGTGGGACTGAATGTTCTGGTAGCATGTGTATAGTAGAGGATCGCAAATTCGATCATCTATAGGAGTAAAGGACCTTGGCCTTGTGAAGGTTTTGTGCCCCAGTGTAGGGGAATGCCAGGGCCAATAAGTGGGAGAGGGTGGGGTGGCAGGCATGGGGAGGGGGGAGGCAACAGGGGTTTGTTCTTGTTGTTTTTGTTTGTTTGTTTTTTGGAGAGGAATCTGGGAAAGGAGAAATTTACATGTAAATAAAGAAAATATCAAAAAATATGCAAAAATCAGAAAGTTTGTAACACTCAAAAGGAGAAAATAAACTTCCTTTGTCAGAAAAGACAGTTTTTATTCTGACTCAACTTTCTGAAAAGCAACAGTTAAACCGGACTAACCAAGCATTTAATTCTTGTCTATAGGAAGTCTATTTCAAGGTAACAAAGAGCCCAGGTTTGGGTTTTTTGTCTTTTTAAAAAAATATATGAATTAACTCTAAATAATCCATGAAAGTAGAGTGGAAGAAAAGAATCATCTTATGGTTTATAATTAAATAAGCCACCCAGAAGACAGTCATCAATAAATGCTAAGAGGTGAAAGGTGGATTTCTCTGGGCCCCAAATTATCACTCACAAGTTATTGCTGATTGAGGAGCTAGAAATGCAATTTTTTTGAGAGTGCTGAGCAATCTCTGCCTGAGAGCTGAGAGCCAGCCAGTGTCAGGCACATCCTCAACTCATTCTCCACACAGAGTCTCACTTATTGAGGATTCTTGACTAAAAATGAACCCTAAATCTGAACAAGTCTTTATCTAGACAGCTGTCTGGGGGAAACAAGGGATGTATGGAGAAACACATTAAACTGTATAAGGGGACACCTTTAGGAACACTTCAGGCAGCTGACCTGTTTCCAGTCAATTGGCAAGTCAAAGGGGAGAAAGAAGATCGTCTAGATTTCAGAGGACAGAGTTTTAGATGGACACTTTTCAATGGAAGTACAATATGAACCACATATGTAAGTTAACATTTTCAGATAGTTGAAGAAAAATGTTGACTACTTAAAAAATTTAAATGCTTATTTTCTTTGATATAATATTCTTGAAACTATAATTACATCATTTTCTCTTTTCCTTTCCTCTTTCCGATCCCTTATTTTCTTTTTAAATTATGTGTGTCTTTGTGTGTGTGTGTGTGTGTGTGTGTGTGTGTGTGTGTATGTGTGTGTGTATGTGTACACCTAAGTGCATGTTCCCTCAGAGGCCAGAAGGGGGCGTGAGATCCTGGAACTAGAGTTATAAACTGTCTGATGTCAGTACTGGCAATCAAACCCTGCAGGAGCAGCAAGAGCAAGGGCAGCAAGAGCTCCTAACCACTGAGCCATCTCTTCAGCATCCAAAGAGGTGCTCAGTAATAAATTTTGAAATGGGTATGTCCTGAATATGGTAATTTCAACCTAAAACTAGTGTAAAATTATTCTTGAGATTTTATGCCCTATCTCCTTTTTTTTTTTTTTTTTTTGGTACTGAGGTTTGAATTCCATAATGCATCTTACACTCACAGTGCATCTTCATTTGGTCCAGCTGGACATGCTGAATAGCATAGCTCTTGACTAAGAGGCATATTAAACACAATGGCAGACCATGTTGAAGTTGTACTTCACACAAATCCATTGTTGAAAACCATTTTAGGAGAACCCAAGGACTCTTAACAGGGCCTGGATCCTGGATGGTTCTTGAGAATTATCATTTGTGAGGTTAGGCGTGATGGCAGTGGTACAGGCTGTTAAGAATGTATCTTTACTTTTTTAAGGAGGCACACTGCAGTATCCAGGAGTGAAACACCACATTCTCACTTAATGTACTTCTCCAAAATCGCCACTACCCCACAGCAAAACATTCCTAACTATTAAGTCTAGGTGATGCGTGTAAGGGGGACAATGAG
>JADRCD010163623.1:0-16674 GCA_019843815.1 Montemys delectorum
TTATTTATTTATTTATTTATTTATTTATTTATTTCATAGACAGGGTCTCACATAGCTCAGGCTAATCCTGAATCACTATGTAGCTGAGGATGGCTGAACTTTTAATCCCCCTGTCTCTGCTTTTCTGGGAGTCCTGAATATGGCCGTGCACAAGCACACCTGGTTTATGTGGTGCTAGGGATTGAATCCAGGGCTTTGTGTACGTCACAAAAGAACTCTACCATTTGAGCCGTCTTCTCACATTTGGAATATTCTTTGGGTTTCCTTCTCCCAGAGGGTGTGTCCCGCTCGGGTCCTGATTGCTTCATTGGCCTGGCAGGCTCTGGCTCCTCGCCCATGCTTCCCTGTGTTGCTCTTGCCCTGGGCATATGTTCCATAGCCCTTTGTGTGCCCAGCTGTTCTCTCTCTGCTTCACTGTGCTTGGTGATCTGCTCTTTCCCCGTTCATCAGCAATGCCCCTTTTCTTTCCTTAATGATCGTAGGTACACACCTCAAACCATTTGACCGTCGCCTAAGAACCTTTCAAATTCACATTGCTGTGGTAAACCCACTTTCTTCTTTGGGCCCTCTTGGCTGGCTGGACCTAATTTACACCTCCCATCCTCCCTCCCCCAGAGATGCTGTGATCGCAGGGTTGGGAGCTATATCTCTATAACCTCGATGTGCTTCCAAAGACACAGGGACAAGGACAGAACTATTGTTTCTCCTTCCACCTCAGCCTGGCTCACGGTCCAACAGCAGCTATTTAACTCCTTGCTCCTACCTGGATGCCAGCACCTTCGGGGACCATGATCTTCCACACGCAGTTGAGGCTGTTGAGGTAAGGCTCTGGGAAGCCGGGGGACAGGATGGTGCCCCTGCGCTCAGTGAGGTTGCCACCACACGGCACTGGGAAGAGACGTGGGCTGGTCAGAGGCTCCTTGGCTCATTTTTTTTGTGATGGCTCCCTGAGAGACTATTCATGTGTCGGGCCTTGGGTCTCTGCTGGGCCTCCTCTTGGGGTAGTTTCTCCTATGGCTTCCAACTCTACTTCCCTCAGGATCTTTGGGCTCTGCTGGGCCACCTCCAAGTGCTAGCCTCTTCCTTGCCCTCTGCGCCCAGCCCACTCTGTCAGCATCTCCAGGAGGCTCTCACTCATCTTGTGCTGGTTTCCCCTCTAGCCCTCAATACCCCCTCCACCAGTTTCACCACCTGTAGTGTCCCTAGCCCTGTTGGGTCTCCTTTTCATGATGGCTTCCCCTTTGAAACTTCTTGCTCCCAGCCTTCTTGATGACTTGACCTCCAACAATGGTCATCCAGTGGCCTACACCTGTTCCTCTCTGCACAGCTATCCCTCTCTAGCTCCTTCCCTTTTTGGGGTTCACACTGCCTCTCAGGCCCAGGGAGTTATTTGGCCTGCATAGGACTTTCTCCCTGCATGCTGAGAAAGGCTGCTGTGTGCCATAAGGATATCTCAGATGGTTGGCTGCGTCCCTTAGGGAAAAAGTCTACCCTCAGTCCTTTCTTCTCTCCATTTCTCCTCCCCCTCTCTGTCTTGCCCTTACCCACTTATCCACACTTACCCACACAGGTTGGTGCAGAGACATTCCACTGGGCCAATGCCCCAGGTACAGGGAGGCACTCAATCTCTGGGGACCCCTGCAGGGCGTAGCCCGAGTTGCATTCGAAGCGAATGATGGCCCCCACGGAGAAGTCACTGCCAAGCCTCTTGCCATAGCGAGGTTCTGGCACAGAACTGCACTGCGTGGCACTGGTTCGGGGTACCGCTGTGGGGAAGAGGGACATTCAGGGGCCAGGGGCCACCCCTGTAGAAACTGGTCCAGGGGTGCATGCAGGACAAGACTGGAGAGGGGCTTTGGGAGCTCAGGGCACATCTTAAGGCTGGCATGGGCACTTTCTAGGGTAGGAACCATTTTGAGGCACACTGCTGGGCTCAATGTTGGGCGCAGTTTCTGGGAATCATGGCCAGTGAGAGCACCAGGGACCAGACTTTAGCCTCAGGGCTATTCTTTGCTTTCCTAGTGATCCTTCTTTCTTACCAGGGCTCCGTGTCCCCAAAGGCAACAACAATCCTTTCCCCTCTACTCTCTGAGGCATCACCCTGCTCAGTGGCTTCTCGTGAGCCCTTGTCCAGAGTCTGCGGTTGACTTGAACATAATAGTGGCTTGTGGGAATCATGGCGTCCCTTGTAGTGGAATCGCCCCTGCACAGGGATGTACGTGGCCTCCTGGGCAGTGTAGAACAAACAGGGAGGGCTGTGCTTAGAGACTGGTGGCCTTAACAATGAGTCTGTTGCTGGGCAAAGGTAGACTGGATTTGGCAGGTCAAAGCAAGGATGCCCCAAGCTGCTGCTGGGTCTTAGTGACCCAAATGAACACTGATTGCCTGCTGGGTTGTGGACTCTTTTGAACCAACCAGTGAGCCTTTAGTGTTACTCTCATTCCATACACAACAATTGTTGGTTCTAAGGAACGGAATGGCCGGTGTCCGCCTCCCTGACCAAAGCCTGTTTGTCTCATCCCTTTACTATACACTGCAGACAAAACCAAGTCCTATGCAGTAAGAGGACTGGTCCGATGTCCCAGCACCATCAGACATGAACTAGACATTGTGTGTTGGGGGTAGGGTTGTGGGGGAGGGGAGACAGGGAGGGTAGGAAAGGAATTAACTTTCCAGTTCAACATAGAATTTAGCCCAGAATCTGTTGCTTGAGTAAACAGATGTATACTACTGAAAGAAACCATACCACACATTGTCCCCTGACCCCAACCCTCATAGAAAGGTGCAGATAGCAGATGAAAGGCCTCTGTTCCTTGGGACACAAAGTTACTAAGATGACTTTTGACCCTCCAAAGTCTACATCCTACGTACCTTGGTAGACAAAGTGGAAGCCCCTGGCTGATACTTGACCTTTGGCGCTGAATTTAATGAGAACTTGATTGGATGTAGCCAAGGGCAGCGACTCTCCTGCCAAGAGGAAGGAAGAGAGAGGAAGGCAGTGAGCGTGGCTGTAACATTCTGCAGATAGAATCCGGGCGGGGAGAGGGGGCAGCCATAGCTAACACAGTGACTCCTTCCATATTCCAGGACTCACTGCAACCCAAGGCACCACCTTATAGTGGGAAACTCACAGATGGGGTCTGGGGATGTGGCTCAGTTAGTAGAGTGCTTGCCTAGGATGCACAACGCTCTGGGTTAGATTCTCCAGCACTGCATGAGCTGGGCAGAGCGGTTGCACACACCTCTAATCCCAGTACTTGGGAGGCAGAGGCAGGAGGGCCATAAACTAAAGGCCAGCCTCCACCCTCAGTTACACAGCATGCCCGAGGCTGTCTTTGGCTACATGAGATCCTATTCTCCCATCCAGAATGCTGAGATGGTTTTGCATCCACACTGTCCCTTGATCTGTGGTCACTGTGAGGCCAGCATGGCAGGGCTTAGCACCCTCACTTACAAAACAAGATGAAGAGCTTTGGAGAATTACACGACCCACCCAGAAAGGAGGAAGCTGCTAAAAATGTGTTGATTTACAGGGTGGGGGTAGGTGGGAGGTAAAGGGGGTAGGGAATGTCGGTTACCATGCTGCCTGGAAGTTTATTTGGGAAAGTAAAACTAGATGGATTAAAGATAAATACATAAGAATCAGGCACTGGTTGATAGGAAGGAAGGAGATATGATCACCTGAAAGCTCTGGCCTTTTCCCAGACACCCCTTGATGTGATAGAGACATATGACTCAGACTAGGGCATCCCTGAGAGCAAAGGAAATGCTTGCCAGGATGCTGAACGGGACAGTTCAGTGGAGGCTGGGACTGTCTTGGGCACCCCAGGGTGTGTTATCCTCCAACCACATGGTGCAGAGGATAGGGAAAGCCTGTTGGGGTACAGGGCCCTGGGGAGCAGCAGAAAACACAGGCTTAGGTCAGCTAGTGTGGTACAGATGGAGGGGCAGGACAGTACCAGCTGGATCCACAGACAGAAATACACCCCGGCTCATCCCTCTCTTCCTGCGGAAGCTCAGGCACAATGTAGTGATGGGCAGTGACACGAGCCCTCTGCATTCTGCCTCTTCATGACCTTAGGGACCCCTGATTCCCTCTTCCAAAAGGAAGTGAGAGTTATAGAGGTTCAGTCTATGTTCACAGGGGGGAGGGCTGGAGTTCAGATCAGCAGGGAATCATGAAGAAGACTCCCTGATGCCTCTAGAGAGCCCCTTGCTGCCCACCAGCCACAGGCATCCGGGAGAACCTTTTGCTCAGCACGCTTAGATTTATATGTGGCCCAGAGTCATTTGCCCTAGCTAAGAGTCATTGCTCTCGAGAACTTCTGGCTACTGAAGCAGAAGGAACTTGGGGAAGATAAGCTCTCCCTCTTCCTTATCGTTGTCCTTCCTAGCTCTGCCTCTCCAGGGAGATGAGCAGAGAGAACCCCTATTCTCCTGTCCTCCTGACATCTGGGAATGAGGGCTGAGAGGTGGCTGGCAGAACTCAGACGTCATCAGTCCTGAGCACACACACACTTCCTTCCCACTCCTGCAAAAGCACAGAAATCACTGGCCACAAGAAAACTTGGAAAGAAGAGGCCACTGGGAGAAGTTAAAACAAATCTTTCATGTGAATTAGAGTGGAGAACAGAGGGAAAGGTTTTCAGCCATGGTTGCACAAGATTAAGTGGAGCACAGCACCTCTGATGCCCAAGGAAGATATGGCAGAGGGAGGCACTGAGGTCGGCTAAGGCTGCACAGGAAGGGAGGAGACGCCTGCTCTAACATGTGAGCTGGGGCACCCTGAGATGTGGCTTGTGGATTGTGCAGACGTCCAGAAATGACATGGCTGTGAAATTAGGGTATTCTCTCAGAACCTATAGGAAAACGAGACAAAGAGATCAAAGCCATGAGAGAAATGAAGAGTCACATGGAGGATAGAAGGGGAAACCCGACAAGTAGATATGAGGGGAACTCCAGAGAGAGAAGGAAGAAAACCCCAAGGAAAAGAGTTTGAGAAGAAAGACAGCTTGCTGAGTTGGGGCTCAGGCTGTAGCAGCTTGCCAAGCACCAGATATGATGAGAAAAAAAGAGCTTAGCTTAGAGGGCATTTTACTTTTCTGAATAAGAAAACACAAGAGTCCCATGGACAGCGAAGCATTGGCGATTCACAAGCATGAGGGCTCAGCTTGGATCCTAATTTGTTTGGAATAGAAAATGCTGGAATGCGACAGAATAATCTGTGCAGGTTTTTTTTTCCAAGACCTGTAATTTGATTTGCAAGCAAGTTGGTGTGCCCATGCTGTGCCAGAGGAAGGCATTTGTGAATCTGCAAGGTGATGTGTGTGTGTGTGTGTGTGTGTGTGTGTGTGTGTGTGTGAGCATGTGTGTGCATGTGTGCTCTGTAGTTCTGAGCCTCAATGAAGGAAAGAACTGAAAGGGAGAAGCCAGGAGCTAGCAAGGACAAACTGCTAGGGAATGGCTCGCCAACTCCAGTTGACTACTGTCAATGAGGTAAGGACCAAGGCCAATGTCAAGACTTAAATTTGGGTGAGACATTTATGACTCAAAAATAATTACTAAGATCATTAGCATAAAAGCCCAAAGATAAAATATCAGCATTGAAATTCAAACAATCTACCTGGATAGACCAGGAACCAGAGAGGCAAATGTATTGGCAAATGATGGAGTTTCTCTCCCAACAGCCAAGTCTAGTTTCTTGGAACTGGAGTTACAGATGGTTGTGAGCAAATGTGTAGGTGGAGGGAACTGAACCGAGATCCTCGTCAAGAGCAACAAGAGATCTAAACCACTGAGCCATCTCATTAGCCCCACAAGAGACCTTCTTAACTCTTGGGTCAAAAAGAGTATCAAGTACTAAAGTAGTACATCTCAAATAGTGTATATCAAAAAGAATGGCACGAAGCCCAAATGAATACACTGCTATAAGCATGTGCAAATTGAGCACACTACTGTCAACACCTGCATTCTTGCACAGGGAAAAGCACCCACGATGCTCTCTGCTCAAGATGTCAGAACAAGAAAAACACAGTACTTTGAAGAAGCAACAGAAGAGAGAATGTGTGAAATAAAAGCAGTGGCTAATTAAACAGTAACAAACTCCACAGAAGCACTGATCAATATGGAGCAATAAGAATTCCCCAAAGCAACAGAACCTCGTAAACCTCTGGCACAACTAAGCAGGGAAGAGGACCATGAACATGGCACTTAGAGCTCCAGAGGCAGGGGACATAAACACAGGAGTGAGGGGCATTAAAAAAAAAAACCTCACTAAATGGCATCATTAAAGTGAAGAGAAATTATGAAATGAATTTTACCAAAAGATAAAATATTAGCATTGAAATTCAAACAATCTATCTGCATAGACCAGAAACCATGGAAGGAAAAAAAAAAAAACCCAAAACCAAACCAAACCAAACTGCTGAGGGGCAGGAAATAAAATGAGGAACGAAATGTAATTGCAAATGATGGGGCTTCTCCCTCAACAGCTGAGAATTAGTCTGTGATAGTAGCACTGTTGAGGATGGACCAATGGGTTTATAAGAGGAATGTACTCTGAATGTCAGTCTTAGAACTGACTAGCAAAGACCAGCTAGAAACCATGAAGGGAGGCAAAGAGCCTGTTTATAATAAGAGAGCAATAAAGATTGCTAAAAACCTCCACGAGACAGCTGGGAATAAAGTTAGGAACAGCAGACACAAGACACAAATCACTACCACTTACTGAAAGCGGCAGCTTCCCCTGCAGTTTCCAACAGGTAAATGGAGAGATGCGTCCTATTCCCAGACAGGGACAAGTGTTAGTATAAAGATGTATGCTCTCTCCAACATACTCTATACATTTTCTGAAATTCTAGAGATAATTCCTACATATTTTTTTCTTGTTTTGCATCATTGTCTCCTATAGCCCAGGCTGACCTTGAACCTGCTATGAAGCTGAGACTGACCTTGAACTTCTTACTCTGTGTTTCCTCCTTCCAAGTGCTAGGATCACAGACCTGCACCACTGTACTGGGTTTATGAAGTGCTAGGCATCGAACATATCTGCCTCTATATAACATGCTAGGCTAGCGCTCTACCAGCTGAGCTACATAGCCAGCCAGTTAAAACAAGCAATTAAAAACAAGCAAGAACAGCCAGTTTAAAAAGGTCATACGAGCTGGTTGTGGCATGGCATGCCTGGGAGCCAGGAGGATGAAAGGTTTGAGGCCAGCTTGGGCTAAGTAGAAAGACCTGTCCAAAAAAACAAAACAAAACAAAACAACCAACAAAAAAGTCAAACAAAAATTAACCACATCTTTTAAAGTTGTTATGACAGATCTGGATAGGCGGCTTAGTAGCTTAAAGGTCTGAGTCTGGTTCCCAGCATTCACAGGCAGCTCACGACCATATCTAATTCCAGTTCTAGGGGGATCTAATGGCCTCTTCTGGCCTCTTTGGGAACTGTATACCTGTGGTGTACATGCAGTTAAAACTCCCCTACACATAAAATAAAAACAAATCTTTATGCAAGTTATTAAAGCACTAAGTACATTTATAGCTTTATAATAACCAAAACCTGCACAGGGAGAAATATATACTTGGGAGAAATGTATAGGAAAAGAGCCAAATACCCATAATAATTAGAATATGTAAATCTGGCATTTTGAAAATCTCATCAGGATGACTGATTAATTGGCTTGAGTCTCGGTAGCAAATAAAGAGTCAAAATAAAATCCAGAGGCGTTGGGGCAAAGAGATGGAACTAAAGAGGAGGAGAAGAAAACAGAGGGATCTTCATGTGCTCTGTATACAAGCAAAGGCGTAAATGAGAAAAGATCTATTTGATCTATCAAGGGACATTTTAATTTTCTGATATCAAGACATACCCTGAAGAAAATTACGTGTCAAATGGCAAAGTGGACGGGGAGGCTTTTCATAGTGTATAAGATTCCTATGTTATAGACTATTTTGCCTGTAGCCATATGGGGCTCTACTTAATGAATAAGAAGATGAGGGCTAATAGAAAAATCGACCCAAATTTACAACAAGGATGCATGGTCCAATAAACACATTATAAAAAAGGTCAACACCACACTCGCCATTTTAAAAAAGAGGCAAATTAGAGAGTGAGATACTACTTACACATTTCAAATTGATAACTTTTTTTTAAAATTACCTCATTTTTGGTATTCAAAGCTACAAGATGTTTGCATTAGGGTTATTTGGCAATCTACACCTAAAATCTCAATGACCTCACTGCATTCTTTTTTAAAAGATGTGTTTTTTTTTTTTTTTTTTTTTGAATATGAGTACACAATAGCTGTCTTCAGACACACCAGAAGAGGGCATCAGATCCCATTACAGATGGTTGTGAGCCACAATGTGGTTGCTGGGAATTGAACTCAGGACCTCTGGAAGAGCAGCCAGTGCTCTTAAGCGCTGATCCATCTCTCCAGCCCCACTCATTGTATTCTTTAAACTCATCTGCTCTTAGAAATGCTGAGGTGCAGGCAGGGATACGTATAAAGGTGTGTGTAAGGCAGCGAGCTAGTGTTCATAATGCAGAAGCAGATAAATGCACAGCCCTGGGGAATTTGTTCTATAAATCTGAAGTAAGTATAGGAGAAACTACCAAGAAGCATTAGAAATCCCATTATAAAAGAGCTACACAACGCCGGGGGGAAGTTCATGGTGAGTAATTACAATGAAATACATATACTGTTTTATTCAATAAAAGATGTAAGGGTCTGTCTGAGTAGATCTGAAGAGCAGAGGGACACACATTATATCTTGGCAATCTGACAACTTCTGAGTGGTGTTTATTTAAGATTCTCCCTTATGGGGATTTTGGTTTGGCCCCAAATTTTCTTCAATGGAAACACAACATGCTGGTAGTGAAAAGAAAAGACAGAGTCTGAGTATGAGTCTGCACACACACACACACACACACACACACACACACACACACCCCAGAGGGGGTATGGGTCCTCTGTTATGTGTGGTCCTTCTGATGTGGAGACATTATTGCCACACATTATAAACCAGCACATTTTTGACCACGATGCTTATAGGGCTTCATTCTCAGCTATAGTCCTGGGATGAACCATGCTCCCCTTTCCACCACCTCCACCCCATTCCCACCCCAATCCCTCGCTGGCCCTGGGTACCTGTGTGAGAGCCCGAGAGGGAGCTGAGGAGTCGGGAGTGCTGGCTGTAGCCGTCGTGCACCTCCACGATGTCGTTGAGGGCTGTGTGGAAGAAGGCAAACTGGCCGAACACCACTGTGGAGGAGACACAGCATGGGAATCTCAGTGCAGAGGACTGGCAGGCTGCACGGGGCGGGAGGGGGGGGGTGAGGTGCAGAGGAGATGGAGATGTAGGCCAGGAGGAGGGCAGTTAGAGGGAGTTAATGGTGCAGGGGCCAACACTTAGCATGCGTCTGTGCTGCAACATTAGCACATGACAACACTGGGCACAGGGACACAGACAGTTTGGGAGTCCTTGGCTGGTCTCCACCGAGGGTCAAGACAACATTCACACCTGCGCCCAAGGTCAGGCTAGTGGAGGCAGCCTGAGCCAGTCTTATTCTTCTCTACATAACAGCTGCAGCAGCTGTTTGAGGCTTTTTAAAGGATTTCTGGCAAATCCTCCGTTCCCCACCCCACACCCCCGTGCTCCCCCTGACCTCAGGAATCTGTGAACACCTTGGCTTTATTTATTTACTTTTTAAAATTCTCAGCTAACTAGGTCAGCCCCTGCATACCAGCTCTTGGGCAGTAAGAGGCGTGAGAGTGGGGAGCAGCCGCCAGCCCCAAGGCGGGAACATATAGACATCCTACTCATCCAATAGAGGATGTGGCTGGCACTCACAAAGCACCTATTGGGTGCCAGGGACCACACTAGTTATGTGTAGTGTCTTCTTTGACTGTGGCTTTCCCAGAAATGATTCCTATTTTGTAGACCAAGAAGCAGAGGCTCAGAAGTTAAACGAGTTCCTCAGACCATTCTGTTAAGTTGAGAAGGCACCCCATGAACCCAGGTCTCCCTCTGGTCACAGCAGGGGTTCCTCAGTCCTCTTCTCTCTGCCAGTCAGTGCTGAGGAGTGGGGTTCACCGTGGACACAGCTCCTACCCACCTGACTGCACCTGTTCCCGTGTACTGCCAACAAGAGCAAGGTAGGTCCCATTCCCGCTTTGGCTCAGAATCCTCAGCTCATAGGCAAAAGGACACATGTGTGTGTTTATATGGTGTGTGTGTGTGTGTGTGTGTGTTTTGTGTGCATGTATGTTGTATATGTTTTCTTTAGGTCATGTGTGCGTATGCTATATATGTTTTGTATATATTGTGTGCTGGGGCAGAGAGGCAGGGACTCAGGCCAAGGAGTAAACTGCTTGATACAAAAACAGCAGTGTGGAATGTAGCAGCCACTGGAGTAATCTTAGTTCTTTGAATATGGGCCAAGGGGGGGGGGGGAGAGAAACAATATGGAGAAAGGAATATTTTCATACCCTGAAAGTGGACACAGCACTGGGTGACAAAGGTCTGCCATCTCACAGAGGTGAGCAGCACACATGGACTTCCTGCTTTCATAGAGCGTGCAGTTTAGGGCCTCTTCCCACCCAAACAAAAATCTCAGACCGCTTTCTTTGACTCTGAGGGTAATGGAGCAGCATGGTAGGGTGAGGCAGGCTACCTCTGAGAAGGGGATCACAGGAAGGTCTCTGGAAGCATGATGTCAGAACTGAGCTGGGGACAAGTCACTCCTTGGGGGGGGGGAGAACTCTTCCCTGGGCTCAGGACTTGGCCTCACTGACAAAGAGGAGCTCCCTGGGGCACCGGGCCCTTAGCAGCTAGTGCTCCTGGACCTCATGGACAGCTTTTAGCTAGCTGTGTGGTGCTGGCCAGGCCAGGGCCAGGGTGGGCTACCAGCCAAGGACTGAGCTCCCGGCCATGAGAGCAACTGAAGCATAGCATTGCACGCTGGCCATCTATCGAGGGTTCCTGGCTTTCTGGACCATATTTCATGACTTTCCTCAGTGGAATCCTGCAGGCCTAAAGCTCCGGTCTCAGTGGGGGTTGGGGCAGTATGTGCACACATAGCTAAGGGTGCAGGTGCTGGGGGCAGAGCTATGGGCGAGGATGAGACTGGGAGTTGCAGAGACAGGAATGTGTCTCCCACCGGGGTGACGCTGGGCCTCAGGGGAGCAGATGGCCTTGCTGGGTGGCACTAAATGCTTGCTGAATGACTTAAGCATCTGGGCCCTGTCCTTTGCTCTTCCCATCCTATGTTTGAGAAGTAGCATGTTTTTTTTTTTTTTCTTCTAGATTCCTTTGGTCTGGATGTCTCGGGATCTGGAAGTTTCTCTGACTTCTTCACAGGGCCTTGCGGGTTCCTTGTTCCCCCTACTTACCACTGCTGGATTCTCCTTAGATGGGCGACCGAAGTGATGCGGCTTCCTTTCTGCCTCCCTTACCTCCCAGTGTCTTTGAAGCCATCTCCATCCCACTCCTTCCTTCCCTCTTTCTTCCTACTCCCAAGCCACTCACAGCTGGGCCCCTGGCCTTTCTAGTCCTGCCAGTCTGTGCTGTGCTGAGGAGACTTGGTGCTCCTGGCCTTTGTCAGCCATCTTCAGTTCATGCCCACCCCTCACGCCTGTGAATGCCCCTCTCTCTCCTCTGGCCAGGAAGCCTCCTCCTGGTGTGTCCCAGGACACTATGCTGCCCTGCCTGAGAGGCTGTCCTGCCAGGTCCCACAAGGGGCTTGCCATTTTGGAAGAAACAGAGGAGGAATCAGAAGACAGGAAAGCAAGCCAAGGGAACCCTACCATAGTCCTTAGGCACAGTGACAAAATACAAGCAGGTCTGTCCACTGGTGTAGTTCTGGGGGTAGTTTGGAGACAGGACCACTCCATCTGACCCCACATACTGTCCACCACACGGAGCTGAAAAGGAAACCAGAGAGGGGCCTGGTAACTTCGTGGCCACTTATCAGCTCCCCATCTTCTTTTAGTTCAGTCCGAGCCTCTGGCCCCGTCCTGGCCGAAGACATCCACTCGTCCTTAGCCTGGAATCCACCCAAGGCCACACATCAGCTTTTGCCCTGGAGGTATTAACACTGGCTTGAGCCCTTCCTTGAAGGCACATGTTTGGGGCTCACACCCGTGAAACTTTTATGCTTCTGCGTAGGACTTAGACATGGTCTTTGGCTCCCTGGCTGATGCGTGCAGGCACTGGTGTTTACTGAGCTTCTTTCCCCACACTTTACTTCCTGGGGAACCACACAGCCAAGTCGTTCCTATTCTTGGTGCCAACTTCCACAACTGGCCTTGGTGCTGGGCTCTCCCATGTACCCGGGCAGAATCTTCATTACTTTTCAGTGTGGGTGCCCCCCCCCCCCATGCTCTTGGGGGTTCCGACACACAGGTGACAACACAGATCACCTACTGGCCTTACTTTACACAGACATCACTCAGAATGTCTTCAACCTCAAGGGTAAACCAAGGTCACTTTCACCCTCCCACCCTGGTGTGTACCTCCTGATGGCAGGCTACAAGCCTCAGTTGGGCATCCATCAGAATGGGAACAGGCACACTCAAGAGAGATGACCGTCCAGAGGGACTGAGACACTGGGCGGAGGCTGAGGCCACTCCCCCTTTGTCGCCAATTCATTTGTCAGACCTTGCTTGCTTCACAGAAGTACCCCTGAGGCCGTGCCCTCCTTCCCCTCCCTCACCACAGACACTTCTGACCACCATCCATCACAAGGCATCCCTTGGCCCTCGAACCCCGAGGGTCCTGGCTGTTCTCACCTGTGCAGACTGGCCTCGGATTGTTCCACATCGGCTTCCCGTCAGGCCCCAGGATGCAGCTCAGGGTAGAGGCTCCCTCCACCTCGTAGCCCCCGTGGCAGTAGTAGGTGATGGAAGAGCCAAGCTTCAGGTCGGAGCCCACTCGAGTGCCGTTCTTGATGGAACCAGGGTCAAAACATGACTCTCTTGGGTTTTCTGAAAAAACCAGACAGATGGACAGAGACAGTGAGAGAGGGCATGAGGAGAATTCATTAGTGACCTATGAGCAGGACAGAGGGTCTCAAGATGCCCAGCCCATTTCCCTTCATGTCTAGAAACACCTCTACATTTTTTTTTTTTTTTTTTTTTTTTTTAGAGATCTGAAGTTGAGAATGGTCTTTAGGATCGAAGCTCTCCTCTCTCATCCTTACTGTGATCCACAGAGCAGGAAGTGAGTTCTTGGCCTTGGGTATCCTCTTTTTATCTCCTTGCTGGCTTCTCCAAGAGGAGCAAGTATTGCTCTGCCCGCGGCGAGCCTATGCCCCTGCCTCAATCCTGGGGGAAGGCAGAGAACTTTACAAGAGAAGGTCAGGGCTCAGGCCCAGTCCCTGGCTCCTCTCTCACCGCAGCCAGAACAGGCTAGGTTTCCTTGGCTCCCTCTCTCCAGCCACATATCTGGCAATGGCCAGCATTTGAGATCATCTTTCTCCTCTTCATCTTTTCCTCCACTATGCTGGCCTGAGGGTAGAGCTGATACTGCTCTGCAAGGCTCACAAAAGGGACACTGAACCCAGAAGCAGGGAGGAAGTGGAAACCCTCACTCCCACCTCTGCTTGGATGCCTCAATCCCCTATCATGTCCAATTTATTGAAATACTAGTGTCTTCTGTCTGGCCACAAACTCTGCCCAGAGAGGCAACTGTAGATGTAGCCAACTCATTTATTCTTTTTAACACCTCTCTGCACCATACTTAATGTTTCCTAAGGGCTAGGAGTACCAGCTGGAGCCTGGGGAGCTGAAGGAGACCTAACACGGTGGTCTTTCTTCTCATAGGATCCCAAGACGTCCTGGAAGGCAGTCCTTACTCTACCTGTCATCAGGACTGTCATAGGCAGTGGCAGCACACTGCTAAGGCCAAATAGCACTGGGAACCTGTCACTGGCCCTTGGGTTTTGGTTAGAGTATGACTCTTAAACATGCTAGCTGCCTCTGCACAAGGGCTCTGACGTGGAGTGAGCTAAGGAGGGAAGAGCTGGAAGAGAAGATATCAGAGTTCAGAGATAAATGGTTGGGGAGGAATTTTGCTGAGGGCAGTTCCTGTCACCTGGGTACCTTTTAGAATGCACATGCACACAGCAGCCATTGCTCGAGGCTGTCACTTAGCTGCCAATCAGCCTGTTGACTGATGGGGCAGGACCCCAAGGGTCTATAATTCTGTCATGTCCATCAGCTCTCACATTTGAGCCCTCCTAATGTTCCTGCTCTTCAAGGCATCCCCACAGAGCTGAGCATGCAGCAGTCCTGGGTGTATTGCTGGGACTCACTGGGCCTAGAGAACCTTCACTTGCCTGGCAAAAGGCCTCTTCTCGGCTTCTTAGTGTGCCCCGTGGTACATCACCCTGACCCCTGCATCAAGCCTGGCCTTTCCTTATGCTCCAGGCTCTGGCTAGACTAGAAATGGCCACTGGATGAATCAGATTCAAACTTCAGAGATGTGATGCCCTGACACCATAAATTCATAATGAGTCAAATCATATTTGAAATTAAGGAACTGAAACCAAACTCACGCAGAGCCTGAATCAGCTGTGGTACCTGCTTTCCATTTCCCCTTCCAATCTCAATGATGGAACCCAGGCTTGACTGACAGTTCTCAGGGACCAGGTAAGACCTACATACCCCAGGCTCTTGGGCAGCTAAGTTTGGCCTAGGAGATGGAAAAATGCAAGCAAGATCTGCTTCCCTCAGAGGAGATGAAATCCTTCCAGGTCTACATAGCCCAGCAGATGTTGCCCCATTGTTCCCTCTGTGAAGTCACTGGCTGTTGCTCCATTGATGACTTGCTCCAGGCACACAAGCCTCTGTGCATAGTATGTCCCCACATCTGGATAAGTCCCTCTCACTTTTTTTTATATTGAATGAACCCATTGACTCCAATCTATGTGCTACATATACTCCTGGTGTGGGGTCATCTCCTGGAGCATGGTTGGCCTATTAGGAGACATATGCTTAAAAGAAACTGACCCTTCCATATCCAGGAGTCACTAATTGTCATGAGTCCCCACTTGGCGTGGGGGCTCATGAACTCCTTTCTACACCATGCTAGGATGACCAGCTTTTTCCAATGTTACCCTGTTTGGGTGGGTTTCGTGAACTTGACTTTCTCTCTGCTTCTCTTTCATGATAAGATGCATTCTATTGTCCTGATAAGCAAGGCAAGGATATTTATTTCCAGTGACTTCCAAACTTCTGGAGGATGGGGACAATTACTGAGTCTTTTTGTAGTCCCAGCAGTGACCTCAGAACTCAGTACCAGGGCTGGCTGTATGTGGTACAGAGCACGGACCTGAAGTGCGATTGCTTCCTTGTCTGGCTGAACAATGAGGGGCGTGGCCAACCAACAAGCTCCAGGAGCCAGTGTGTGTTCACATCTGCTCACATTTCAAAAGAGAACAGGTTTTCCATCCTGAGTGCTATTATACTAATAGCAGTGATGACAGCCCACACATGGGAATGTCACTTTGTCAGTCTCAAAGCCCCTCCAAATCTGTCATCTCTCCTCTGTCCTCAGCAGGCAGAGCCAGGCACAATCACACTCCAGGAGCCACATGAAGGAGGTAGTGATCAGAGAGACAGAATGGGTCCTCCAAGCCATTCAGCCAGTGAGAAATGGAACGGGGATCAGAAATAGACCTGCAGCTGGCCTGGGCCTGGCTGTAAATAATACAACAGGATGACCAACCCATCACCATTATGGTCATGAGTAAAGCCCAAGCTGCTCAGAGCAGCTACACAGAAACTGCTTCTCTCTGGTCTTCATAGGTGAGCTCCATTCCTGCTTTTTCTAAAAGCAAAATCCTGGAACAATAGTCAAAATGTTCACCCAGCCAGGGGAGTGGTTAAAAAGGTGGGATGACGACTAAGGAGATGGCTCAAGTCCATGAAGTGCTTGCCCTGCAAACATGGGACTCAAGTTTAATCCCTAGAATCTGTGTGCAGATTCTGTGTGTGAGATTGTGTGCCTGTAATCCTAGCATGAGGCTAAGACAGGCGGGCTCACTGGCCGGCCAGCCTTACCTACATGGTGAGATAGAGACCAAGAAGAAACTCTCTCAAAGGACATAGAAAGAACTCTTGAGGATGAAATGTGAGGGTGACTTCCAGTCTCCACATGCACCTGCATTCACAGACACACAATGCGTGTGTGCACACACGCACACACACATACAAGCACATACATACAGAGACATACATATACACAGGCACAGATTCATAGAGCCAGGCACATACACATACAGACACACACAGACCCAGGCACACACATACACACACAGAGACACACATACACAGGCACACACAGACACACACAGACACAAGCTCATACATTCACAGACCCAGGCACACACATACACACACACATACACAGGCACACACAGACACACACATACGTATGTACAGACACACACTGACACAGGCACACACATACACACACAGACACACACACAGGTATACATACATACACAGAGGGACACACATACACAGGCATACACATTCACAGACCCAGGCACACACGTACACAGACACACACAGACACAGGCATACACAGACACAGGCATACACAGACACAGGCATACACATATATAGACACACACACACACACACACACACACACACACACACACAC
>JADRCD010163624.1:0-12409 GCA_019843815.1 Montemys delectorum
AAACAAAAAACTTTCCACATCTATCAGTATGTGTTTTGAAATTAAGATAGTGATGAGTAAATAATTTGAGCCTGGGCTCTATGAGATAAGAATCCACTTTGTTCTTTTCAATGGATTTCTTTTGTAAGCATACTTATTCATATTCATTTCTATTGTCTGCTAAAGTTAATTCATATGCATTTTCATAGAATTTAACAGTTATATATTTTAGTTTTTATCTCTAAAATAAATTTTATTATAAACACTTTTAAAAGTTAACTGTTTATTGATTTATTTCTTTTATTTTGTGTATGGGTGGTTTCCTGCATGTATTTCTGTATACCATTTGTGTGCAAGTATCTGCAGGCCTGAGACTGGAGTTAGAGAAGTTTGTGAGCTCTACATAACTGCTCTAATTCAAACCCTAGTTCTTTGGAAAAGAAGCCAGTGCTCTTAATTTCTGGGCTATCACTTCAGGCCCTGATTTTTTTTTTTTTATTTCAACACATGAGACTGAGTGGCAAGTCTTCTACATGCTAGAGAAGAACTCTACCACTGAGCCTGAGCCTGAGTGGCAAGTCTTCTACATGCTAGAGAAGAACTCTATCACTGAGCCTGAGACTGAGTGACAAGTCTTCTACCTGCTAGGGAAGAACTCTACCACTGAGCTTTATCTTTAGCCCTTTCTTCTTTTTTCATGTAATATTTTTATTAATTTTTAAAATAGTTTTAGAATGGTGTCATTTATTGTTGAATGTTTTAAAGTTCACTCAAAGAACTCCATTTAATATATAATTTATGTACAATAGAACCCAAAATTTTGCTATACAGTTCTGCATGGTAGAACTATAATCATTGTACGTAGTAATGTAACCACTGGCAATATCTAAATGACAGAAATTTCTCCTCCTCATCTCCCAAGTAATATTGCCTCATCAAATCACTTTATATGGTGCTACTCACACATACATGTATGTTATCACGTGGTACTTACAGTGTCAATATAATGTGAATGCGGAGCAGTATATTTTTACAGAAATGGTAAGTAACCAGGCCCTAACCCAGTATGACATGTACTCATCACCACTAATACTGGCTTAATTAACAGTTCATGATCTCTTCAATCTTTTACTTATTTATTATTGGATTGCCTTCCTAGTTGTTGGGTATTGAGAATGTTATATATTCACAAGATAATTTTATCATGAGAGACTTGCCGACACCCCTCCTCACTGTGTCTTTTCTCTTTATTGTATATGTGTGTTTATAATAGAATAAACATGCAGTTCAGTATGTCATCTTCATTCATGGATTATTTATTAGCTAAGAATGCTGACTCACATCAGGTTTACAAAGGTAATTCTCCTATGTTTCTATATAAGTTGATAGTTGCCATTGAAGTGATATGAAGGGAATTTTGGATGATTGTACAGAGATATCTGAGTTCACCTGCTTGGAAGACAAACATCTAGTAGTTCTAGGACTGTCTCTCAGACATTGTGTTTACACAGTGAGCTGCCATCTCTGTAATTTTCTCAACAAGCAGGCATCCACATTTGATATTTTTAGATTTTTGCTGTATTTTATTAATTTCACACCTCTATTTATCCATTCCTGCCATCCTATGTAGCAAAGTTACTATACCGAGGAACTCCAAGAGAAATGGATCTTTGAAGTTGGCCACTTTAAACAAATAGTCATGGTTGTTTTAATTTTTCTACTTTACTTTATATATTTTAAAAACAATTTGTTCATGTTTACAATTGCATTGTTCATTTGAATAATTATGAATTTGCTTAGGACTGAGAAGTGTGAATATTGAGCTTTCCAAACCATGAACATCAGGAATATTTCTAATTATTAAATTATTTATGAATTATAAAATTGTTTCCAGCTGTTAAAATAGCAATTCTAAATATTTGGGAAATTTATATATAGGACGGAAGAGTTCTTTAATAGAAGAGTCAGGACATATTTATGTCTATTGTTGTCAAAAAATAAAAATAATTTTCTCTGAAATGCAGGTATTGTTTTTCCTGCATTGTCAATGTGGCTTCAAGTTTCAGAATGAACTTATGCAAAGATTCAGCTTTCATTTTCTGTATTCATTCAGTATTAAAGAGAATCAATCAGCCTGTCATGGTTCTATACATTATCATACTTTTGTTGTTGTTTTTTTTATATGCCGTTGTTCAGGTTAACAAAATTCTCAGTTTTATTAGCTTGAGCTCTATTATTTTTTGAGTAGAATGGTTGCTAAAATATGTCAAGTTTATTTGACAAATTTGTCTATTAATATTGTGAAGTACATTTATTAGACTTTGGGTTGTTCTTTCTTTTTATATTGGTTTTATTTATAGTCAAGAATGGCATACACAAGTAATCTACTGACATGATTTCTATCTTACCTCTCCAACTCCAACTCCTCCCATTCTTCCATGCAGTGTCTCTTCAACTTATGACCTTTAATTATTATTGTCACATATGAACACAAATGTATATGTAAATAAAACTCTCTCAATCAATTTAGTGTTGCTTAATCAATTTTATATATAGTTCTAATAACATGGAATTGCATAAACTATAAGGGCTTCATCTCTAGATAAGATTGATTCTCCTTTCCTTAGAAGCTAGTAATTGCTGATATCTCTTCATTTAAGATATGGCCTTATAAGATCTCCCCCTCCCTGGATATGTGTTAGGATATCAACAAGTGTTGTCATTGTGCAAATCTTGTTTAGGCAGTCATATTATTGAGGATTTTGTGGTAAAATTTCACTGTCAAATATATAAGACACTTCATGCAGCAGATGTTCTTGTTCTCCCACCCTCAGATCACTCCCATGCTCCAATATACCAGGATGCTTGCTTGTAGGGATTGTATTATGTATTTGTCATTTGAAATTAGGCATTCCACAGTCAGTTGTTCTATACATGTTCACAAGTTATATATTTCTGTAATTATCATTGTCTTCTTCAAAAAGAGATTTATTTGATAAAATGTAAGAGCTAACCTTATCTGTGTAAAGGTAAAATTGTTTGAAATACAGATACAAACTATATTATTTTAAGAAAGTGGACATATTAGGCTTTCCTCTTGAGTCCTTAATCTTGTCAATCACTGGTAGTTGATTAGGTTTACAACACTAGGCATGAATTGCCTACTATCGGTGTTCCTTAAATCCAGTAGACAACTGTTGGTTTCCCTCATTATATAAAAACCATTATATAAAAACCTGTTGGCATATCTGGCTATGCTGGTCATTGTTTTGGTTCACAGGCTTTATGGCTGGATAAGGGGTCTATAGCTGCCTGCAGCACACACATGAATGGGTCTTCTGGAATGGGACTCAGAGCCTGAAAAATTAAGGGTACCAGAATGCAGGAAGGGGTTTAAAAACATGAGGCCATGGCATGGTGTGCTTTCAGCCTGCCATCATTATTAAACTCCCTTTGTTACAAGCAGGTAGGTAGAGAGAAAACCCCTCCCACAGTCTGTCAGCAACCAATGGTCCAATCAGCAGCTTCATCTTCAGTCTCTGGAGGTGGGACTTCTGGCATAATGGGAACTTGGAAAGAGGCATGGCTATTAGCAGGAAGTTGAAGAGAGGTGTGGCTATTTGTAGGAGCTTAAAGAAAGGCATGAGTATTTATGGCAAGGCAAGGTATAATAGAACCAGCCCTCAGCTGGAGGAGGGTCACAGGGATCTTCCTTGGGATCTTTCTTAGTGCCATCAGATACTATGAATGCTAGTCCCCAGAGAGGAAAACTTCCAGTCAATTTCAGATTAATACCTACAAGTCATGTCCCTACAATGTGTGGAATCTTTAGCAACAACATTATACTTTCAAGTTCTAGAAGGTACCTGAGGCTAATGACAATAGCCTATATTATTTTGGAGCCTCTCAAACTTCTAACCAACAACTCAAAAGGAAGTTTCTCATGTCTGATACCATGGAGGGTTGTTAAAGAGTTGTTTTTGAGGAGCATATTGTTATTCCAAATGTCATAGCTTCACTTACAGTATTGATATATGTATGTATGTATATGCATAAGTATATGTAATATGTATTTTAATTAAAAATAAACTTATATTTCCTTATGGGTCTTTATCTTAGATATGATTCTGTTGCTACAATGAGATATCATAACTGAGGTAATTCTTATAAAAAGGAAGCATTTAACTGGGGCTTGCTTACTATTTCAGAGGGTTAGTCTATTTTCACCATGGTGGTAAGCAGACAGGCATGGTGCTAGAACAGGACCTGAGACCTTTATATCCTCAATCACAGTTAGTTCACCGACTTATGACTTATGATTCTTTAAAAACAAGAATAATAGTTGAGCAGTGGTGGCACACACCTTTAATCCCAGAATTTGTCAGGCAGAGGGAGGAGCATTTCTAAGTTTGAGGCCAGCTTGGTCTACAGAGTGAGTTCCAGGACAGCCAGAGCTATACAGAGAAACCCTGTCTTGAAAAACAAACAAACAAACAAACAAACAAACAAAAAACCCAAAACAAGTATTATGCTTGTCATAAATGCTGCAGTTTGTGTCCATTCTACTGCTGTCCTCAGACACAATGCTTATCTTTTTATTGAGTGATTTCCAACCAAGAAACCTAGTCTTCTGCTTTCTGTCACTTTTCTGTGTAAAATATTACACACTAATGTTGATCTAATTCTAGTTTCAGTATTCCATCCTTTCTTTACACATAAGTAAGTGATGCATTTTCATTACATATGTACAATATAGTTATCATGTTAAAATTATAGTTTAAATGATCTTACCAAGCAAGAAAGCATTGTAATTGAAAAACAGATTTGGTGGTTTTTTAATTGGATATTTTCTTTATTTATAGTTCAAATGTTATCCCTTTTTCTGGTTTCCCCTCTGCAAACCTCCTATCCCATTCCCCCTGCTTCTCTGAGGGTGCTCCCCCACCCACCCACCCACTCCTACTTCAGTGCCTTAGTATTCCCCTACATTAGGACATCAAGCCTTCACAGGACCGAGGGCCTCCCTTTCCATCTTGTAGTCGATCTGTGACCTTGTTCCTTATGATGTCTAGCTATGGTTAAATGTTAGTAGTGAATTTACCTCTTCTCAAATTATATGAATATAAACTTACATGTGAATAGATTTTAAGTTGTACTTTAACATATTATTAAAACAATTGATCTGCTACCTAAGACAAAAATCTTTAATTTTTAATCCTAAATACAAAACCAGGGCTTTTGCCTACTAGATAAGCCATCAAGCTAAATTACCAATGTAGCCCATATAACAAATACCTAGAAGTAATTTTTTAAGACCTCCTATCTCTTTTATTAAGCATACTCCAATACCTTACTATAAAAGATGGTTAGGATGTTATGTCTTCACTATTTAAAGTTATTACACATTTAACTAATTACCTTGAAAAATAGAGGCATACTTGTTTTCGATATTACTGGTTAAATTTCTACTGATTCCCAATCTACTCTAAGGAGAATGCCTTGATCTTCTTTGTTCCTGTGACTTCGGCAATCCCATTGTGGCTTTCTTGGATGGTGTAACTGAGCCAGTGGTTTGGCTGTTTGGTAGACTGACATATTTGTAGAGACTGGAGAGTAAGAAACAGGAAATCTGTTCCAAAGCTACATCTTTCCTTGCTGCCATTAGTGCTGATAACCTAGTTTCTTCTACTCTTCAGTCAAAGCGATCATTGATTTGACCTGTCAAGTATGACTCTCAGTGAGGCATGTCTCACAAAAGCAGGAAATTCACAAGACTTTGTCTGTTACTGCTTCCTGTGTGCAAAGGCCCTAAGAAAAAAGGATAAAAAAGCATGTGGATAATTATCCCCACATCTGCTTCCACTAGGGACAGGTTCAACCTTCTTCACTTCTGTTCTGTGCTTCTTCATGGTTCTTATCATTTACAGAGATCAGACATTGAAAATTACTTCAATTCTTGCACAGTGTGTTCTTGAACTATGAGTTCCCTCACTTAACCTGAGCTATTCCTAAGAAGTCTCAAGTCTGTCCCAGCTCAGATTTCCAGTAATTCATCATACCACAAAGTGTGGTCTTCTTCATGCTTGGTTCATGAGGTTATTTATGGCTGTTTTTCCATGCAGTGGTGACCAATGGGAGAACTTTTTTCCTGGATAGATTTCTAAAACATGATAAATAAGCCAAATTGTTTTGTTTGTTCATGCATCTATAATATACAGCAAAAGTTTTAAATTGTATTAAAAGAAAGTTTTCATCAAGTTGCTGTTATTGATGTCATGTTAATCCATGATATCAAGGTCAGAGAAAAATAAACTTCACTTCCATCTATATTTCCATTGTGCAGTAAGGCATTCCCTAGACAACTGACTATGTTAGTCAGCAATGTTCCCAGACCACAGCACCTGTAGAAATACAACTATGAAAACAGGTTCACAAGCACACAGGGCAATAATTGTTTCTCATTGTAAGGAAAAGTGTACTTGTGAGTGGGAATCTCCAGCATTCATTGCCACCCCTTGTCCTCATGGCAACAGCAGCAATCTGGGGTTCCATTAAACAACTTTGGTTTTCACAATATTATTGCATGATCTGCTGACCATTTTTTTTTTTAACATTTTAACAGCTAAAATACATCTTGGCTTCTTAGTGCCCGGAAGCCCAAGATGTCTGAGGAAATCCTGCCTTTAGCTCCTTCTGGGTGGCAGAAAGGTGTGAACACAGTCCCACCCCCGCTTCCTCTGCCTTCTGGTGCCTAATTAGGTGCTTATCCTCACACCTTAGGACATACTGTCTGTATATGACATAATTCCAAACCATAGTTTCTCACACTTCTCAAAATTTCTCCCTAAGTAAGGCCACATAATAAACCTTGTCAGTATGAACATAACTGGGCTTACTATTCATACAGAAAAGAAACAAACTCTCATTGCTTTATTTTTCAGTGACATTGACAGACTTTGCTCATGGCATTTGCTTTTACTTCAAGGTATTAATCATTCTAATTGTGTGTTTTGCATATGTTCTGAAAAAGTTCATTCGGTATGAAGCTGGAAGGTTACCCTATAAGCTTATATAACTAAACACTTCGCTTGGACCCCAGCTAATGCGACTGTTTAGTGGATTGAAAAGCTTTAGAAGATCAAATTAAAAGGAGGAAGGGATAAAGACTGCATGGTATTGGTACAGAGACATACACATGGATCAATGGAATAGAATCGAAGACCCAGAAATAAAACCACACACTTACGAATACTTTGACAAATTAGTCAAAAATATTCAATGGAAGAAAGAAAGCACTTTCAATAAATATTGCTGTTCTAACTGGCTGTCTGTATGTAGAAAATGAAAATATATCCATATTTGTCACCTTGTACAAAGCTCAAGTCCGAGTGGATCAAGGAACTCAACATAAAATCAAATACACTGAATCTAATAGAAGATAAGTTGGGAAAGTGCCTTGAACTCATTGGCACAGGGGAAAATTTCATAAACAGAACTCCAATGGCTCATGATCTAAGATCAAGAATTGATAAATAGAACCTCATGAAACTAGAAAGCTTCTGTAAGGCAAAGGACATATAGAATAGGACAAATCGGCAACCTACAGATTGGGAAAAAATCTCCACTAACCCCACATCCGATAGAGGGCTAATATCCAAAATATATGAAGAACTCAAGAAGCTAACCACTAAAAAAACAAATAACACAATAAAAAATAACAGGGTATAGAACTAAGGAGAGAATTCACAACAGAGGAATCTCCAATGTCTGAGAAGTACATAAAGAAATGTTCATAGGCCTTAGTGATCAAGGAAAGGCAAATCAAAATAACCCTGAGATTCCACCTTACATCAATCAGAATGGCTATGATCAAAACCTCAGATAACAGCACAAGTTAGAGAGGATGTGGAGAAAGAGGAACACTCCTCCATTGCTGATGGGATTGCTAACTGGTACAAGCACTCCAGAAATCAATCACGATATTCCTCAGAAAATTGGAAATAGATCTACCTGAAGACACAACTATACCTAAGAAGTCCTACCATGTCACAAGGTCACTTGTTCCACCATGTTCATAGTGGTCTTGTATGTGATAGCCAGAGGCTGGAAACAACCCAGATGTCCTACAATAGAAGAATGGATACAGAAAATGTGGTTCATTTACACAATGGAAAACTACTCAGCTATTAGGAATGAGGAGATCCTAAGTCTTGTAGGCAAATGTATGAAACTAGAAAATACCATCCTGAGTGAAGTGACTCAGATGCAAAAGGACATGCATGGTATGTACTCACTAATAAGTGGATATTAGCCAAAAAATGTACAGCATACCTAGGATATAGTCCACAGAATTCAAAAAGGTTAACAAGCTGAAGGGCCTAAGGGAGGATGCCTCAGCCCCCATCGGGAGGGAGAAGAAAGTAATCATAGAAGGAGGAGGGAGAGAGGAACCACTCAGGGAAAGGAGACAGGGAGGTAAAGAGGGGAACATGATCAGATATTGGGTTGGGGAACAGGATTGAAGCCCTGCGGGCCAGCAGAAAGAATGGAAAAGGGCAATCTTGGGAGTTAGGAGGGTAGGGGACAGCAGAAAGAATAGAAAAGGGCAATCATGGGAGGTAGGAGGGGGGGGACCCTCTAGAATGTACCAGAGACCTGGAAGGTGAGAGACTCTCAGGATTCAAAGGGAGGGAGCCAGAATGAAAAGCCCTACAGTGGGGAAAGGGAAACTCCAGCAGAAAGACAGGGCATCAAGCGAGTTGTGAGGTAGCCATCCTACAGTCAAAAACTTTGATCCAGTATTGTTCCTGTCTGAAAGAACTGCAAGGACAAAAATGAGAAAGAGCCTGATGAAAATGATGTCCAGTGACAGCCCCAAAGTGGGATCCAGCCCAAGGGGAGGCTCCAAGGCCTGACACTATTACCGGGGCTATGAAGTGCTCATGAAAAAAGAGGCTATCATGGCTCCCATCTGAAAGACTCAACAAGCAGCTGAAAGAGTCAGATGCAGATACTTACACCCAGCCAAAGGACAGAAGCTACTGAGCCCTATCGTTGAATTAGGGAAAAGCTAAAAGAAGCTGAAGAGGAGGGTGACCCTATAGAAGGACCAGCAGTCTCAATTAATCTAGACCCTTGAGATCTCTCAGACACTAGACCACCAAGCAGGCAGCATACACCAACTGATATGAGGCACAAATGGCTCATTCAGACAGCCATTCGGTCAGAGTGACATGAAAAATTATACAGAAAATTGTACCAGGGCAGGGGTCATTGTTTTGGTAAATCTGCCTGTTTTATAGTTTTTTTCAAAACTAGTTGCTGAGAGCAGTATGAAAGATTTTAAAAATATAAAAAAAGCCATAGAAGGCCATCAGCAGAGCTTGACTCAATTCATCATAATACCCAGCATTTGCTGTAGTCACTGCTAAATACCATTAGCCAGATTTACTGTGCATGATCATGGAGTGCAGTAGAAAGATATGAAACATTTAAAGTTTGGAGAAAATGAATGGGCAGTTCTGTTTAGAGTTCAAAAGATTGGAGTATTGCTTTAAATGTAGACAATGAAGGCAAAACCCAAAAGAATGGAGAAAGAAATAAAAACTCTATTAGGAACTGGGCTAGAAGTCACTCATGTTACACTCTGCCCAAGAATATAGCTATATTCTGCTCATGTCCTGAAATTTTTAGTGAAAGTGAGTTCAAACATACTTCACTATTAATTAATGGAGGACATTTCAATTCAGCATAACACCTAGCATGTGGTATGGATAGTAGTAACTGCCTTTAGCTAGATTTATAGTGTGAGATCATGAAATACAGTAGAAAGATATGAAAAATGCAAAGTTAGGACAAAGTGGGTGTTTTTGACACAATTAAAGTTGCAAACAAGACCACTGAGGACAAAGTAGCCTATTATAGCATCATGGTATTAACACCATCAAAGCAAAACATCATTTTATTAAAGGACAATATAAACGTGCCTGACCATAAACCTCACACATCCATAAATCCATGGCATAAAACTGAAAATCTGAAAGAGAACTCTTTGAAAAGATACTGTCTTCAGGACACTGCATTCGAATACAACCATTGTGAAGGGATTTTACTTCATGTTGAACCATAAAGTGACTTAGGAAGTGCCGATGGCCTAAGAAGCTCGGGATTCATTTCAGTATGGTAGAAGAATTTTCTACAGGATGCTGTTTTGCAGGCATGTAGAAAGCAAATTGCAGTGGTTGAGAGGCTCAGAAACATCTGTGCTCCAATTTTATATATATTGAAAATAAAAGAACTATCTCTGCCCCCTCCCTGCCAGCGGAGGGCCTGTGTCCAGGGTGGGCTTCAGCCCCAGGAATCAGGCGAGACCAAACTGGAGGCATAGGCCTCAGGAATTGCAGGGGAGTTGCAGGACTGCAGGGATAGGATCCTCTCAGCTTCCAAGTGAGAGAGCTGGATCAGCGACCATCTCTGACCCTTCCCTGCTAGGGGAGGGCTTCCCTCCAGGACAAGCTTCAGCCCAAGGACACAGGTGAGATCCTTCATTTTCTCTCTGGTCCCTTTCTAAGGCAGGACCAGCTGGGAGGCACAGGCCTCAGGAGTTGAAGGGAAGTTGCAGGGCAGCAAAGGACAGGTCAAGCTCTAGTCAGAGACACCAAGAACTTCTAACACCAGAAATCAAGAGATGGCGAAAGGCAAATGCAAGAATCCTACCAACAGAAACCAAGACTGCTTAGTTTCACCAGATCCTAGTACTCCTACCTCAGCAAGACCTGGATATCCCAAAACACCAGAAAAGCAAGATTTGGATCTAAAGACATATCTCACAATGCTGATAGAGGAACTTAACAAGGACATGAATAACTCCCTTGAAGAAATACAGGAGAAAACAGATAAAGAAGTACAAGCCCTTAAAGAGGAAACAAAAAAATCCCATAAAGAATTACAGGAGATCACAAGTAAACAAATAGAAGCCTTTAAAGAGCAAACCCAAAAATCACTTAAGGAATTGCAGGAAAACACAAACAAACAGGTGAGGGAACTGAGTAAAACCATTCAGGACCTAAAAATGGAAGTAGAAACAATAAAGAAATCACAAAAGGAGACAACTGTGGAGTTAGAAATCTTAGGAAAAAAGTCAAGAAACGTAGATGCAAGCATCACCAACAGAATACAAGACATAGAAGAGAGAACCTCAGGGGCAGAAGATAACATGGACAACATTGACAGAACAGTCAAAGAAAATGCAAAGTGCAAAAAGACCCTAACCCAAAACATCCAGGAAATCCAGGACACAATGAGAAGACCAAACCTAAGGATAATAGGTATAGAAGAGAGTGAAGACCTCCAACTTAAAGGGCCAGTAAATATCTTCAACAAAATTATAGAAGAAAACTTCCCTAACCTAAAGATAGAGATGCCCATGAACATACAAGAAGCCTATAGAACTCCAAATAGACTGGACCAGAAAAGAAATTCCTCCCGCCACATAATAGTCAAAACACCAAATGCACAAAACAAAGAAGGAATACTAAAAACAGTAAAGGAAAAAGGTGAAGTAACATATAAAGGCAGGCCTATAAGAATTACACCAGACTTCTCACCAGAGACTATGAAAGCTAGAAGAGCCTGGGCAGATGTCATACAGACCCTAAGAGAACACAAATGCCAGCATAGACTACTATACCCAGCAAAACTCTCAATCACCATAGATGGAGAAACCAAAGTATTCTATGACAAAACCAAATTCACACAATATGTTTCTACAAATCCAGCCCTTCAAAGGGTATTAAATGGAAAACTCTAACACAAGGAGGGGAACTACATCCCTGAAAAAGCAAAAATGTAATCTTCCAACAAAACTAAAAGAAGATAGAGACATGAACTGAATTTCAGCTCTAACTACAAAAATAACAGGAAGCAACAATTACTTTTCCTTAATATCTATTAACATCAATGGACTCAACTCACCAATAAAAAGACATAAACTATCAGATTGGGTACATAAACAGGACCCAACATTTTGCTGCATACTGGAAACCCACCTCAGTGACAAAGACAGACACTACCTCAGAATAAAAGGCTGGAAAACAAATCTTCAAGTCAATGGTCCCAATAAAAAAGCTGGAGTAGCCATTCTAATATCGAACAAAATCGACTTTCACCCTAAAGTGATCAAAAAAGATAAGGGAGGGACACTTTATATTCATCAAAGGCATGATCTACCAAGATGAACTCTCAATTCTGTATCTCTATGCTCCAAATGAAAGGGCATCTACATTCATAAAAGAAACTTTACTAAAGCTCAAAGCACACATTACAACACACATAATAGTAGTGGGAGATTTCAACACCCCACTCTCTGCAATGGATAGATCATGGAAACAGAAACTAAACAAGGACACAGTGAGACTAACAGAAGTTATGA
>JADRCD010163631.1:20881-31088 GCA_019843815.1 Montemys delectorum
GCCTGCTGCCTGCCTGCCTGCTGCCTGCCTGCCTGCTGCCTGCCTGCCTGCTGCCTGCCTGCTGCCTGCCTGCCTGCTGCCTGCCTGCCTGCTGCCTGCCTGCTGCCTGCCTGCTGCCTGCCTGCCTGCCTGCTGCCTGCCTGCCTGCTGCCTGCCTGCCTGCTGCCTGCCTGCCTGCCTGCTGCCTGCCTGCCTGCCTGCCTGCTGCCGTGCTTCCTGCCCTGACGGTCGTGGACTAACTCTCTGAAACTGCTAGGAAACTCCCAATCCAATGCATTCTTTTAAAATTTGCCTTAGTCACAATCTCTCTTCACAATGACAGAACAGTAAGACATCAAAATCGAAAGCACGGTCCGGTTCCCACCCACTAGCCCCTCCCCCCACTACCAAAGCCAAGGCCCGATGGTAAGGCATTTCACATATGTGTGATCACCACCCAGAGCCCTTGCTTGCTCTTGGTCTCTCTTTGGGGGGGAGGGGGGGCGGTCATGTCACTGAGGCGCTGGAAGCATCTGCTGCCCTGGATTCCCACAGCACCGAGCCCTCTCAGACCCCAGTGTCCTGTCACGGCTGGGTCTCAGACACGTCTCTTGTTGCTATGACACAAAACCCAAAAAGAACAACTCAGACAAGACAGCGTCTGCCTTACAGAATCTCAAGAAATGCATTTCATCATGGCGGGGAGGTCATGGTAGTGGGAGTTTGGTCACATCATCTTCACACCGTGCCTCCCCTGGGGTCTACTTCCTTCAGGTTTCACAACCTAAACAGAGCCATGTAGCTAGGGGCCAGGTTCAAACATACTAGTCCATGGGGGGACATCTTATATGCAAACTGGAACCCCGTGATAGTTCTTTTTCAGCACAGAGTAATATTCCATTGTGTGGATATACCATAGCTATTTTATCCACCTCTTCACAGGACAATCTTGCTTCCAAGTTCAGGGACCCAGTTGTGCTTACTCCAAACAGGGCATGCAGGTCTTGCTGTGAGTGCATCTCCAGAGCCTTTGGCCGAATGTGGCTGTGCCGTTTCGCACTCCCAGAAGAAGAGAGACGAGTCTCCTCAACGCTAGGGCACTCATGCTCTTCCATCCCTCCATCCTTTGATGGAAGGCCAGCCATTGTCCTGCTAACAAGGCAGCTACCCGAGGCCAGCGCATGGGTGCTTGAGGGGACCCCTGGCCAACGTCCAGGGCAATCAGATCCTGCTAGGATGAGATGCACAGGAAATTGAGACATGCTGTCCAAATCCGCGGGAGGAACGAGGGACACAACCCAGCTGCTGAAAATACTCGGACTCAAGATGTTCCTCCCCCTGCCAGCTCTTTGGAGAGCTACCTCAGCCGGGGTCAGCCCCTTCACCCACGGGCTCCTTCTAGGGATGCCCACAGTCAAAAGCCCAAAGGAGGGGCTCATGAAGGCCTGCCCCCTCTCACTACCCAAGGTACTGAGGTGAGACCGGAGCCAAATTTGGGGGATGACATCACACGCAATGCCGGCTGCATTGTACATTCCTGCATCCTTGCCTGTCCTTGCGCGGGTGTGAGCATGAGACAGCCTCTCAAGAGGCTCCAACTGAGCCTGCCATCTAAGGGACCCAGGTACTCAGTCAGACCCCAGGCACTGAGACATTCAGCCTGCAGAGAGGCAGAGGCCTAGAGAGTAGGGCGACTTTACCGGGGCCACTTGGCTCCAGGGAAGGTGAGCCCAGCATCCATGGGGATCCCAATGCTTTCTCTGGCTACCGGTTGGCTCCCCCAGGCCATGGGCTCCACAGATACCGGTAACATCCCTTTGCTAAAGCTATTCCTCACACCCGACCATCTTCAAACACAGCTACCCTGTGCTGAGTGAGCCAGACCGAAGCCTGGCGGGGCAGGCCACTCACAATACTACATAAGGTTAGGGCCAGGTCTCCACTCTTTGTTCACTCAACCGGTGGCTAGCGGGGTCAAGTGTGTTCCACCAACTATGTCAGATGGGATTACAGCTGTGAACAAAGAAACAGAATCTCCATTGTCACTGTCACAACCCAGCGACAGAGAGAGACAGGGAACAACCAGAATGTTTTGAGACCAGTGCTATGGCCCTGTTAGAGCGCCAATAGAAACTAATGAAACTCAGAGGAGGGGGCAGCCTTGTCAAGGCTGGCAGGAAGCCAGAGCCCTCCAGGAAGAGAGCCAGGGATGGGGGTGAGGGATCTGTCTGATTGACAGAGGACAGATGATCCATGGAACGTATACGCCACTTTTGTCTGCTTAGCACTGTCTCCTGTGGCCACAGTTCCCCTGGCTCCGAGATGTGGCCAGCCAAGGAGACCCTGCTTTTTCCTTTCTGTGAAGTTAGGGCCCGGTGCGGCTCAATCAGTGCTACTCACGAGAATCGAGACCTCTGCTGGAAACACAGAGCTTGCCAGTGGTAAGAACTGAGGTGTTTCATGGCTCTGTCCTAGAAGAGACGGTCCACATCACCATCCTCGTGTGGCTTGGCCACAGGCCAGGAAATGCTAATCTCCTATATCATGCATCCTCATAGCCTAGCTTTCCCTTCTATGCCACGTCCTGCTTCCCCAGCCCATCAGCCTTGCCCTTGTTCGTGGCTTGACCTTCTCAGCCATTTTTTGGTACTTGTAATCAAATAATCCTGATGTGGAAACTGGTACCAGGAGCAGGATTCGTGCAGAACCCCGAGGGATACAGGAGCTGCTTGTGACAGAAATGATGGGCTCAGGTTTATATTACTGGGCAGGAAAGCGGTTGCCAATGATACGCAGTCGTGAGATAATCATGTTACACCCTCCAGTCACTTGGGACTAGGTGACAGTCAAAAGTGAGGGTGAGTAGCAGTCGCCACGGGGCAGTTTATAAAGGACGAGGAACCTGTTCCCATTGGACACTGTATAATTTAAAGCGAGAAAATGATGAGCTTGAATCAAAATGTTCACCTCGAGGCACAGAATGAAGTTTAGGGCCATTACATGGGCATGCTGAGCAAATCTTTTATTGCATATAGCCGTGGAATTGAAACTGCTCACGACTGAACTTAGAGATGGGTTTTGAAGTTACTGAATTACCGTGTTGGCTGGACTTGCAGCTTCACCAGGTCCCTTTGGTGAAAGGGAACGAACAGACCAGGAAATGCTAATATCCCTTTTGCAACAACGCTGTCTGGAAAGATCGAGTGCCCCCCACCCCGCAACAAGGAACCTGAGCCCCCGGGGCTCCTCAAGGCCCTCGGGCTACACCTCGGTCTCCTCCTGATTAACTCTCATTGTTTCCTCTAGAATATTCAAGATCTAGATTCAGTTCAGTGAGGTCCACATGCAAAAATGCTGATGTGGAGTGGGGGGAAATTAAGAATTATACTCAAAATGGCAAGGTGTATGTGGTGGCACACACCTTCAATCTCAGCCCACAGAAGTAGAGGCAGGCAAACCCCTGTGAATTCAAAGTTAACCCAGTTGACATAGCCAGGTCCAGGACAGCCAGGGGCTACACAGTGAGACCCTTCCTCAAATATGTGTATATATATATCTGTGTGTGCGTGTGTGTGTGTATGTATATACTATATATTATAACATTTTTTTTCTAAGACTGCCAATGTACAGAGGAGCATATGGGGTGCTGTCTCAGTCCAGCTGGGACCATGACCATGAGCTTGGCTGTTTATCAATAACGGTGTAGTAACAGGAGATTCCATGTTCAGGGTGTCCTCTCAGGCAGTTTGGCAGAAGCTCCGACACTCTCCAAATGATGATCTGTGTTAATTGGCCAAAAGGGGACTGGAAAATCCTTGGCACTGTGACATAAATAAAGCTCAAATAGCCAGAGCCACGGGTGGCTGCTGATGGGTCTGCCAGGCCATGCCGATCAAGAGGCCACCCCCACCCCCACTCTGCCTTGTTGAGCGGACACCAGTAATGACTGCCACACGAACTGTACCTTTCCTCTTAAAGACTCGAGCTATGTTAGCGTAATCCCTGGAAAGCACGTGGCTGTAGAAGAAACCTGAATGTGGTTGAGGTTGAGAGCGAGCCCGTCTCTCCCAAGCAGGCCTGGACACGGCCAGAGAGGCCAGAGAGGCCAGAGGAGAGGGGAGAGTGAGTGGAGACCCAGGCCAGGATAGTTTCTGAGTGAATGCACCCATGGAGGACTTGGTTGTCACCAGACACAGTGGCCTGTGAGGGGTGACCCTGAGGCAATAACACAGCAAGTCTGGCTTGGTGCGTACGGACGAGCCTGCGTGTCTGTCCCCTGGAGACCCCAGCCCAGGCAGCGGCAGACCCAGGTGGGACTGGGACAGCCTTTGAGCCGAGGCTATCCAGTGACACCCAGGATGTGACCGACGTCTTCCCCAGCTCCTGTATCTGTGGCCCTCACCTGGGTCACTACGCACATGGGAAGTGGACGACTGGACGGTCACCTGTGCTGTTCTGTCCCTCCAGTGGACAGCACTAAGACTGTGCTGGAGGGCAGCCTGTCACCCAGGTGCTCAGACAACCCCCAGATGACCTCCCTTGCATTAGATCACAAACCTCCACTCCTTCCAGAAATTACTCTTGCAGTCAGAAGAAACAGAAACCATTGCTGGGGAGAGGAAAGCCCCAGGTTTCCCACCCACAGGACCATGGCCTATTAGGGAGAGTCAAGAAACCAGGTGTGAGCACTTGAGAGGCAAAGGCAGGCAGATTTCTGAGTTCCAGGCCCAGCCTGGTCTATAGAGTGAGTTCCAGGATAGCCAAGGCTACACAGAGAAACCCTGTCTCAAAAAAACAAAAACAAAAACAAAAGAAAACAAAAAACCTCAAGGCCATTTCTATTGAACCCGTGTGGCTTTCACAACATCAGGAAGCCAAAAGATCACAAGCCAAGCCAGGGGAAACCGAGGGTCATCTATTAACAGCACCACACTAAGTGTCTATCTGAGTTATCTATCTCATTGCCGTGACCAACTGACCGACTGCCTGATAGATGCAACTTAAAGGAGAAAAGGTTCCAGCTTGGTGGTGAAGTCATGAAGGCAAGAGTGTGAGGCAGCCGGTCACATGACACCCACAGTCAGCCGGCCATGTGATACCCACAGTTAGCCGGCCACATGACGCTCACAGTCAGCTGGTCATGTGATACACATGGCTGGCTGGTCATGTGACACCCACAGTCAGCTGGTCACATGACACTCATGGTCAGCTGTCACATGATACTCATGGTCAGCTGGTCACGTGACACTCGTGGTCAGCTGGTGTACTAGCTAGTTTTGTGTGTCAATTTGACACAGGCTGCAGTTATCACAGAGAAGGGAGCTTCAGTTGGGGAAGTGCCTCCATGAGACCCAGCTGTGGGGCATTTTCTTAATTATTGATCATGGGGGTAGGGCCCCTTGAGGGTGGTGCCATCCTTGGGCTGGAAGTCTTGGGTTCTATAAGAGAGCAGGCTGAGCAAGCCAGTAAGGAACATCTCTCCATGGCCTCTGCATCAGCTCCTGCTTCCTGACCTGCCTGAGTTCCAGTCCTGACTTCCTCTGGTGATCAACAGCCATGTGAAAGTAAGCTGAATAAACCCTTTCCTCCCCAACTTGCTTCTTGGTCATGATGTTTGTGTAGGAATAGAAACCCTGACTAAGACAAATTGGTACCAGCATAATGGGGTATTCCTGTGACAACCTGACCATGTTTTAGGGAGGATTGTGGAAGGACTTTGGAACTTTGAGATAGAAGAGCAGCCACTGGCTGTTAAGAACTCTGTGAAATGTTCTGTGGGAGCTTGGAAGATCATGTTGAGAACAGTGCAGAGATGGAGGCCTGGCTTGTGGAATTTCAGAGGGAAGATTAAAGACTCTTATCAGGGCCATGTTGTTTTGATTGTGAAGATTCTGTGGTTCTGGTTAGCTGGGGCTGAAGTATCAGCTGTGATTAACAAGATACCAGAACTACTAAAGAGAGAACTTTGCATTGCTGGGACTATTGATACTGGTTAGCTGGAGCTAAGAAATTAGTGGTGATTAAGAAGAGACCAGCATCACTGAGGTGACATCTTCTGGGAAGTGTTTTCTGAGAGCACAAAGAGGCTGTGTTCCAGAGATAGCCAAGGTTGTACCTTGTGCTGCAGCAGGACTTGGTAATGTGTAAGAGTCACCCAGGTGGTACTGGTTTTGACAGCAGGAAGGGGTCATGAAGAGTAGCTGAGGCTCAGCACAGTGAGAGGCCATGGGAGGCCATTGGTGAAGGTGCAGCCTCAGTTGCAATTGATGGCCTAGGACTGAAGGTGTCATGCAAAGGAGTTGAGGCTTGGCACCATGAAGACAGTCTATGAGAGGCTATTGGTAAAGCCTAGTTACAGCAGTGTTTTGGGAATGCCAGTACCATAAATGACCACTAAAAACAGCAGCAGCAGTGGAGTACAGACATCTGGAGCCCAGAAGACAAGATGTGTGCTACAAAGGGCAGAGCTGAAGAGGCAACTCAAGCCCTTGGAGGAGCCCAGAAGATTGTGAGTTGGATCTCAGACATTGGTTTTGCTTTTGATTGTCACTGTGCCCTGATATTTTTCCCTCTTGAAGGAAGAATGTATTTTAGTAGAGCCCACAGTTAAGAGACTTTGAATTTTAAAAGCTATTGGACATTTTAAATAGATTGAACTTTTAATATGTAAAGACTGTGGGACTTTAGATCTCGGGGATGAATAAGAAAGTAAGGGTTGAGGCTTAATAGTGATGTGTTTGTGTGTCAAGTTGACAAAGGGTCAATTGTACTGGCTGGTTTTGTGTGTCAACTTGACACAGGCTGCAGTTATCACAGAGAAAGGAGCTTCAGTTGGGAAAGTGCCTCCATGAGATCCAGCTGTGGGGCGTTTTCTCAATTAGTGATCAAGGGGGTAGGGCCCCTTGTGAGTGGTGCCATCCCTGGGCTGGAAGTCTTAGGTTCTATAAGAGAGCAGGCTGAGCAAGCCAGGGGAAGCAAGCCAGTAAGGAACATCCCTCCATGGCCTCTGCATCAGCTCCTGCTTCCTGACCTGCTTGAGTTCCAGTCCTGACTTCCTTTAGTGATGAACAGCAATGTGGAAGTAAGCTGAATAAACCCTTTCCTCCCCAACTTGTTTCTTGGTCATGATGTTTGTGCAGGAATAGAAACCTTGACTAAGACAGCTGGTCATGTGACACTCATTGTCAGCTGGTCACATAACACCCACAGCCAGCTGGTCACATGACACTCATGGTCAGCTGGCCACGTGACATTCACAGTCAGCTAGTCACGTGACATTCATGGCCAGTGGGTCACATGACACCCACAGCCAGCTGGTCATGTGACACTCATGGTCAGCTGGTCACATGATACTCATGGTCAGCTGTTCACATGATACTCCTGGTCAGCTGGTCACATGACACCCACAGTCAGTTGGTCACATGACACTCCTAGTTAGCAGCCAAGGGTGAATCCTGGTACTCAGTTCATTTTCTCCTTTTTCTTCAGTCTAGGACCCCATGCATGGGTTGGTGCCATCCATATTCAGGATGGGTCTTCCCTTCTCTGTTAAAACTTGTTGCAAACAGAATCGCCATGGAGGTGCACCTCTGGGGGTGTCTTCGAGGCTAATGTCAGGCAAGCTGATAAGTCTTACCATAACAGAGTCTAGCAAAACGGAAGTCACAAGTGACCCTCAGGGTGAATGAATGGACCTGTGAGTGAGACAAGGATGCAGCTGTGGATTGAGCGTCAGCAGGATCCTCGGGGGCCATCAGTCTGTCCTGTTGGAATGTTCTCCTGGTGGCCAGGAATTAGCAGGCGTGTGTCAGCAAGGGGAAGGGCCACTTGCTTGGATTTTGAAAGTAGCCTCAGACCAAGCTGCATAAGCATTGCACGGCTAGTTGTACCAGCAAGCCACGCTCTGTCTCCATCACTCTGTGGAGTCCTATGTATACCCTCCAAACACGGAGCGTCCTCCACATGCCTTGCCTTAGCACGTGCGTCCAGTCAGCCCAAATCCAAGGCAGCGACAAGAAACTGCAGCACACCACCAGTTTTTTTGGTATGTTTCTTCTCTCTATTGGAGTCCCAACAAATGGCGCTCAACTACCCAATGTAAGGCAGACCAACACATGTGTGTCCTTAGCAAAGAATCCTTCATCACATGTGTGTCCTTTCACATGCTTGCTTTAGCAGAACATCCTCTCTGGGTCTGCTTCGGGGACACGTTCCTTCATGAGTCGCCCGGAGCCTTTCACCTGTGTCCACTCTGACAAAACACTCCTTCACGTGTTTGCCCCAGCAAAACACCATCCAACCGACTTTCCAAAGAACCCTCAGGTTTCCACTTCACAGACGCTCCCCTCACCCCTGTGGCTCTAAGACGCTCCACACCAGGCTTGAGCTGGCCAAACTACTTGCCACCAGGTGCAGACTGGAACGTGCTTCCTAAAAAATATTGATTTATTCGAATCCTGTATATGGGTGTTTTCTCTACCTGTATGTGTGCACACCGTGTACATGTACTGCTTGTGAAGGTCAGAAGAGAGCATCAGATCCCCTGGAACTGGAGTTACAGACAGGTAGGTGCTGGGACCGGAACCAGGCTCCTCTGCAAGAGCACAGTCACAGGTCTATGAGATCCCCTCCCCTCCCCAACTCTCCCTTCACTCTGCCCCAAAGGTATTGCTCTCTGCTATAACTCTATTTGAGAACAAGGTCTGGTGAGCTCCCAGAGACCCTGCCTGGAAACTGACGCCCTGGGAACTAGTGGCTCTTCCTCTGTGAGAACGGAGACTTCAGCTCCGTGTCAATCCCGACTGAGGCCAGGGTCCTGAACTTCAGGCAGCAGCTGTTGATTACTAACATAATCGTGTTTCCTTGTTCTGGGGCTATGTTTTTCCTGTGTCTTAGAAATTGGCTGTCATGGCCTGAGATTGAATTCTCAGTAATTTTTTCATTAAAATTAATGAAAATATTTCTTCCCTTAATGGCTTTTCATTTAGGGGCAGAACTTCCAGGGATTAATGGGCTTGCCGAGTGAGGACTCAGGCTTCATTGAGCATGCCCTTCCTGCAGCTCCTTGGACGAAGCTCTGTCTGCGGCAGACGTGGGTGACCGACCCCTGATGTCAGGAAGAGATTCGTGCGCTTCTATCGCCCTCTCCATGGGACCCCTCAGGAAAGAGAGGTAAGCAGGCCCTGGTCCAATCAATCTGCAGTGGGTAGGGTGGGGTGTTCTCTTTGGAATGCCCCCCCCTCGGGGGGCTCTGACATAGAACTGCATTTCCCTGCCCACTCCAAGACACCGGGCCCTCAGGCCTCTCACTGCAGCCCACTCTGTCTTCTGATTTCAGACCACAGGCACAGGCTTTCTCAGATCGGCAGGACTAAGGAGTCCTGACAGCTAGGCTTGGAGGCAACATAGGGAAGGCTGGAAACCTTATGAGAGGCCCAGGGTTAGGAAGGAAGGCAAGACCCAGGGTGGGGCTGGAGCAGCCTGAGCTGCGGAGGGGCTTCTGGCTGTGTTGGGGTGGGTCCCCACATGCCAGCGGAAAGTCAGGTGGAGTAGGTAGCTCAGGGTAGGGATAGGATCCGGGTGGAGTGAGAGCAGATCCAAGGTGAGACTAGGCTGGGGGACGGAGCTGGTGTGTTAATCCAGTGGGCTTTAAAGTTGTCTCCATCCCCACATCTCTTTTACACTGGCTGGTGACACTGTAACCCTGTATTAAGCAAATCAAAATATCTGAGAGGAGGGGGTGTGAGTTTAGTGGCTCGAGTTGATGAAAAGCTTCAGGTACGGCTGGATCCAGGTGTCTTCCGCAATCCTCCCTTGGCTAGCTTCACTCTCAGGCTGGCAGAGATGGCAGATCCAGGGATTCTTTCTATGAATTGCAAAGCTGCTACAGAAAGACACACCCCCTCCCACACAACATGTAGATGAACCTGGTCTGAGGCCAGATGTCCACGGGGAGGCAAGAGTAAGGCCAACACCACCGGCTCGATACACTGAGAAGAAGAAACAGGAGTCTCCAAGGAATGCCTGTTCTCGGTGTGAGGACAAAAGGTGGGGCCCACCCCGAAACAAGACGAATGAGAGAGTGAAGAGAGCTAAGCTCTTTGAGAGGTTGAGAGAAGAGCATCCCACCCAGGGACTTTTAATAATCATGGCTGTGAGGGTCTCTCAGGGAGGAGCTGTGAACTGTCAGGAGCCCGTGGGGGCTGCAGAGCGCAGGCTGGGGGGGGGG
>JADRCD010163641.1:0-17915 GCA_019843815.1 Montemys delectorum
ACATTTTCTTTGACTAATGTATTTTTTTCTAGCATATCTTCAATGCCTGAGATTCTGTCTTTCACCTCTTGTGTTCTGTTAATGAAGTTTGTAACTGCAGTTTCTGTTTGTTTACCTATATATTCCATCTCCAGGATTACCTTAGCTTGTATTTTTTCATTGTTTTTCTATTTTTAGGTTCTAAATAGTTTTATTCATTTCCTTCAACTGTTTATTTGTTTTTCTTGCTTGTCTTTCTTGGTAGTCTAAAGAGTTTTATTTATTTCTACCTTAAAGACTGCTATCATCTTCATAAAGTAGTTTTAAAAGTTATTTTTATGTCTTTCCAGCTGAATTGGGATACTCAGGGATTGTTGTATAACTGAGCCCTGGTGGTGATATATTGCCCAGGCTGTTGTTGATTGGGCTCTTATGTTGGTGTTTAGGCATTTGAGTTTGCAGTGATTATAGGTCTAGATGCGGGTTTGTATCTTTGTTGGGTGTCCCCCCACCATTTGTTGCCATTTCCTCACTGACTTCTGACAAAAGTGGTCTATGATTGAGTAGTGATTCTCTACTCAAATTGAAAAAATAGGGTTCTGATGGCCCTGAGAAGGTCTGTACCTGAGTTGGAAGGTGGAGTTCTGGTAGTCAAGAGTGGCCTCTGGTACAACTGGGCATCCTCCACAGGTATTGGTTGTGGGAATATGGTGATGGGGGCTAGCTGGGTGTTGGGAAAGCATACAGAAAGTAGGACAGTCCTTGGACAGTCAGCCTACTTGGTGTTCTGATTATTGACTTGGCCTATGTTGGATTATGGGCCTCCCTCTGGAGTTGTGGACAAGTATATGGTAATGAGGAGAGGGAGGCTGTTGGTAGTAGGCTGGGAAGATCCTGAGCAAATGTTGCTATTGGGGGTTCTAGATGCTGATGTGGTCTCTAGTAAATCAGGGCACTTCTAGAAGAGTTCTATTTATTCTATGTTTAGTTTCTGATCTAAGAATTAGTCATTATTGTTATTCAGCTTTCCAAAAGAAATTTTAGTTTTTAGTTATATTAATTAAAGCTCTTTCCAACAGCATCTCCTGATCACATATAGGACATATGTACAGAAATATGAGCCTTTGCTCACTGCCTATAGTATAACACCCATGCTGATAAACGAGATATGAAAGTTGTACTTCTGTGACTTGAAAAGTATCTGTGATCCAAAGAAAATACTTCAGGTAATCAAATTCCAAGTTTTTGTTTTCTTTCTCTTATGCTGCATTATTCATGAATTAAGACAGGTTCATACCATCGACAGAATGATAAATACATAAAGGATTCAGTGTCAGTTGCACACTACTTGTATTCCATTTCTACAAAGAACACAGCAGATTTCTTCAGCTCATGAAGTCTATGAGGACAGGATCTAACGGATATCCTTTGACAGCCATTTGGTTAAGTACTTCATTAGGTATCCCACTATACTGGCAATACACTATCTATCCATCCTTCAAAACACCAGTGAAGAAATGTCCTGACCATGGAACTTGCGTTCTTGGGTTTTACTTTCATTAACCATTTGTATAAGTGCTAAGGCAAAAACATAAAAACATATTGCTTCCAAAAATGTAATCATGTTCATAATACAGTACAATGATCAAGTTAAAAAGAAAATAAAGCTAGTATCCAACAATGAAGAATTTGCACAATTTGTCATCTAATGTAAAAGCCATCAAAAAACTACAGAAATATGATTTCTACTAAGGATCATAATGAATCCTTTTTGTGAGTTATTTGCATTTGTGGTATTATTATCAATATAAAGAAATTTCTTCACCATTAATTAAAGTTATTTCTTTTCAACTTTAGGCAAGACCAGGGTGGAATTTGACCTATGGAATAAAATATTGACCTATGCTAATAAAAATGCCCAAGTGTTCCATACATGATGAGACTTCCTGTGTGGCTGGTCAAATGGACATTTGCTAATTCAATCCCATGTAGCTAAAGCAAAACATGTGATCCTTCATCTTTTCATGTAGTTTTCTGTGTCTGGAAATTGTTTCCTCCTGATCAATGCTCAACTCATGGAAAAAGCCACTAGCCTTATTGATTTCTCTCTTTGAAATTTCCTTCTGCATCTCATTTCTACCCTACTCCCCATTTGGTCTCTTTGACTCAAGCACTCTTTCTGCTTTTCTACCTGGGAAATTTCTCCTACTGTATACAATCAGAGAGTTCATCTATTTAATTTGCATCCCTTAGTTATTGGCTCTTTCTCCTTGGCTGATATCCAGCATCTTGGAATTTCTTTTCAAGCATTCTGACTCCTTTTGAGTGCTGTGAGAAGGTATTCCACCTTTGTTAAGGATGGAAACTTTGAAAATAAACTCTTTTAATTTACATCAATTTTCACATATTTAATTTTTGGCCATGAACAAGGAGGCATTCTTAATGAAACAGAAACTTCACATTAGTATTCTGTCTATCTTTATGTTCATTTACTTACATAAATCCCAGTGGCTAAAAGGCAATTAGAGAGCAGATGGCTCAGTTCAAATCAATTAAATTGAATGGTATGTGCTGTGCATATCTAGGCCTATCAATGCATGTGTTAAAAATAGAGTTTAAATTTTTTTTGAGAATTTTATACATAATAGCTGCATTCACATCATTCATAGCTCCCTCCCGATACTATCCAATTCCTCCTTTGCCCCCTACTCCCTTTAAACCCCATAATCTTTTTATTGATTATTGTTAAATACACACACCCACTCACATACTTGAATATAGTCTGCTAAGTCCATTTGGAGTTGCTTAAATGTGTGTTACATGTTTAGAGTGTACTATTCAAGATTGGATAGCCTATCAGTAGGCTCATTTCTGGAAAAGGCTCTCTCAGCAGCCACTAATTGCATCCAGTTTTCATGAATGGTTAGGGCTTTGTGAGATTTTCCCTATTTATGCTGGCTTGTCATTGATGTTGTTGTACAGATCTTATTTAAGTGACTATTCTTTTTAGATTTTGTAAGCAAAGCTTCCTTGGTATCTATGGAATACACTGTCTTGTTGCTGTAGTTTGTTAATCTGCTCTAATCTCCCTAGTGGCAGCAGGAGTTCCTCTCTACTGCCCTAATACCCTGGATTTCCAAAGGAAGGCAACATCTACAGCTTTATATTTAATATGCCTTAATCAGCTCAATGGCTGGGCCATTCTCAAACTTCCATGTTGCTAATGCCTCCTCTCTGATACACGTGAATTATTGCTTTACTATAATCTATATTCCATCTTTGTTACTCTAGACCCAATGGGGTAGGGGGTCCAGGGCTGCTCTTCCATGACTCTTCCATGACTATATGTTTTCTCTTCTGCAGCTCTCAAGCCTGCATCTTATTTCTTTTCTCAGATGGTGATTCTGCTTTTCACCACCCGCTCCTGCATTTATTTTCCAGGGAATCCTAAATGTCCCACATTTGTCTTCCTGCACAGCCATTGGCCACTGACCAATTTATTTACCAATCAAAGCCAACTGGGGGCAGGAACTCTCAGAGTCTTACGTGCAGACATGAGAATTCCCATGTAATTTTGGAAACCCAATTAGCATAATACAAGCAATAAAACATATCCACAACACTGTTTCACAGCAGACTTCTTGTTCATATAGCTCCGATAACCTTTCTGGCTATTCCCTGAACCTTGGGGTAAGAATTGGATTTTATATGTATTAGCTGAGGCTGGGCACCCAACATCAGATTTTTCCCCCCAAATTACAGTTCTTCTAACAGGCACTATTATGCTCCTGATCATCACCAGTTTAGTTTCAGCTTTTAAATATTATAACTCCTCTTATTCTCATTTATAAAGTAGCCAGAAGAGTAAAACAAAACAAAGACTAACACCATTGTCATTTTATAATTCTTTTTAGTTTCATTGTGGAGCATGATAAATATCATTCCATTTTAAATGTGCCCAAAGTAAAAATTAAACTTTCTTGCTATGAAATATATGAAAACACAGATAATATGTGATACAAAATATAACAATTCTAAAATGATGTATTCAGTTGGAGGCAGTCATCCAAGTCTAGTAGCTTTCAACTACTGAGCTAACTTTCTAGACCCATATGGACAATTACTGCTTAACATCTAATGCTTGATTTTTTTATAAATCTTCAACGCATAAATTTAAGCTATTTTAATTCTTTCTAATTAAGGCTTCCATTACCACATACCAAAACCCAACTCTGATGGCACATGTGTAGCCATATGAAATTTTATTGTTGGGAAAGTTTTTAATCTATCATAATAGTTTTGTAAATTATTTAAAAGTATAGCATTGGTTTCCCCCAGGGATAAGGTCATATTAGTGACATCATCTCAAGGGATGGTTGCTTTCTCATTATTCTCATTTAAGATCTTGGCCTAGGCAATCAGGAATATGTAAGTAACAAAAGGAATAAGAGAAAACAAAACAGAGAGATTGCCATGAGAATTATGACTCAATAATTTTTCTCCAGTGAAGAGTTCCACAACTGGTTCCAGGAGGCTTCTCCCTTTTGAGGTCAACCGCCTAAGTCTGTAGAAATTGTCACACAGATCCTACTGGATGTGGTGTGCCAAACTATGGAGCAGAGACTGAAAGAAGGACAATCAAGAGACTGCTCTACCTGGGAATCCTTCCCATATCCAATCATCAAACCTAGATACTATTATGGAAGCCAGCAAGTGCAGGATGACAGGAGTCTGATATGTCTCCTAAGAGACCCTGCCAGTGCCCGACTAATACAGAAGCAGAGGCTCATAGTCATCCATTGGACTGAGCACAGGGTCCCCAATGAAGGAGCTAGAGAAAGGACCCAAGGAGTTAAAGAGTTTGCAGCCCCTTAGGATGAACAACAATGTGAACTAACTAGTACCTCAGAGCTCCCAGGGACTAAACTAACAACCAAAGAGTACACATGATTGGACTCATGGCTCCAGCTGCATATGTAGCAGAGGATGGACTAGTCAGTCATCAGTGGGAGGAAAGGTCCTTGATCCTGTGAAGATTCTATGCCCCAGTGTAGGGGAATGCCAGGTCCAGGGAGAGTATGGGTTGTTGAGCAGAGGGAGGGGGAAGGGAACAGGATTTTTTTTTCTGGAGAGGAAATGGGGAGAAGAGATATCATTTGAAATGTAAATAAAAATATCTAATAAAAATACAAAAAAAGAGAGAAAAAATTAACCTTCATGATTACCTAGGGACAAAAAAGGAAAAAAAAAGAAGAAAAAAAAATGTATAATCTTGTTCAAATATTTTGTTTATTATTTAATTGGTTATTGTTTATAACAATTTTGAGACACTGTATATAGAGACTATTATCTCTTTATCAGTGGCATTGCCTATGATTATTTTCTCCCAATTGATAGTATATTTCTGCACTGTGTTAATTGATATTCACCTGCAGAATAATAAAGTTAAACTCTTACCTACCCTATGCAAAGTTTAAACGCAGCATGGAAAAAAAGAACATAGCACAATGTCTAAAATTGTAAAATTTTAGAAACCTCTAACTATTGGGACGGATGATGATTTCATAGATAGGATTCCAAAAGTTCAGGTAGAAAAGGAAATCAAATAAATAGATTGTATCAACAAAGAGCTTTCACATAATAAAGGCACTTAGAAAGTTTTCAATGGCAAGCAAACAGTTCCTTTTACCACAAAAAGGCATTACTTGAAGATTAATTATGAATTTATTTTTTTTCAATTATGATTATATTCTACTTTTTAAAATTCCACTGCATATAACTGACTATATGACTGCAAGAGGATAGGAGAACAATAAGAGGTAAATATGACCAACTTTACACATGAAAACAAATAGCGTTTTTTAAAGAAATGAATCTAATTTAGAGGTAATGAAGAAAATAATAATCCATAGGATAATCTATTTAATTACTGTAGTTCATCTCCATAATAACACCTAAAGGTTAAAGTCTGCTTTGATCCCTAAGACTCCCCTACAGCCTCTCTGGATAGACTTTACTGTATGTGCTGAATCACACCGGCAGTTTTCAGTGGACTGCCCCCCACTTGATTAGATATTTCCTTTCATATGAAAAAAAAAAAAAAAAAAAACAGAAACACAGCCAGTGAGTTGAGACCTCAGCTACTATCTAATTCACTGTTAGGAGCCTCTGTTTCTTAGAACATCAGTAGCCTTACCTATGGATAATTTTGAGTACTGACTGAGATATCCTTACTTAAAAGTGCTAGAACAGCACACCCAAATAAAATAATGTATAATAAATTATATATTTTGTTTCACTGGTAATTTAATCCATTTAATAATATAGCCACTAAGGACTGTGAGTCTTTAATTAATAAGAAAGATGACTTAATTTTATCAACTCTCTCAAAATTGTGGGATGAATTTATTGATATAATTTTTCTAGCTTAGTAAATTAAAAATCGAACTCTTTCATTGTATTCTGTCTAATTCTCAAATTAAATATATGATAGCTTGTTTTAAATGATCTTCATATAAAATCAAATAAAATTGAGAGTATTATAAAGGCTACTGTTATAGAAGTAAGGTAATTCATTACAAATATAATTGTTAAAAGTAGCAATACTGGTTTTATGTAGAAGGCCTTGTTCCATTCAGACTTGAGCTTTGTACATGAAGATAAGAACCAGCACCATTTGTTGAAAATGCTGTATTTTTTTCCACTCAATGGTTTTAGCTCCTTTGTCAAAGATCAAGTGACTGAATGTGTATAGGTTCATTTCCGGGTCTTCAATTTTATTCCATTTATCTACCTGCCTATCACTGAACCAATACCATGCAGTTTTTAATCATTATTGCTCTGTAGTACAGCTTGAGGTCAGGGATGGTGATTCTACCAGAGGATCTTTTATTGTTGAGAATAGTTTTGGCTACCCTGGATTTTTTACTATTCCAGATGAACTTGGAAATTAACCTTTCTAAGTCTGTGAAGAGTTGATTTGAAATTTTGATGTGTATTGCATTGAATCTGTAGAATACTTTTGGCAAGATAGCCATTTTTACTATATTAATCCTGCCAATCCATGAGCATAGGAGATCTTTCCATCTTCTGAGATTTTCAATTTCTTTCTTCAGAGACTTGAAGTTTTTGTCACATCTTTCACTTGCTTAGTTAGAGTCACACCAAAGTATTTTATAGTATTTGTGACTATTGTGAAAGGTATTGTTTCCCTAATTTCTTTCTCAGCCTGTTTATCCTTTGAGTAGAAGAAGGCCACTGATTTGTTGAGTTAATTTTGTATCCAGCCACTTTGCTGAAGTTATTTATCAGGTTTAGTAGTTCTCTGGTGAAATTTTTTGGGTCACTTAAGTATACTATCATATTATCTGCAAATAATGATATTTTGACTTCTTCTTTTCCAATTTGTATTCCTTTGACCTCCTATTGTTGTCCAATTGCTCTGGCTAGGACTTCGAGTACTATATTGAACATGTAGAGAGAGTAGACAGCTTGTCTAGTCCCTGATTTTAGAATGTACAAATATATTATATATTAAATTAATATGCAATTATATATTGCATATATGATATACATTATTCAACTCTATATAATATGTATATAATTATATATTATATATGTATACACACACATATATGAGAGGGAGTAATAGTTCTGACTTAGAGTGGGGGGAAGGACCCTTCAAGAGGATAATTTGGAAGATTCTGAGGATGGAAAGGGCAGAAATTTGAAATCAAGTTCCAGAAAAACCATGAACGGTGTGAAGAAGATTCACTTAACTTATGTCAGAGACTACAAAGCAGTAACTCTGTTGTGAGTTGTAGGGGGTAGAGAGGAGACTGGACAGGAAGATGGGCTCTAGGGTGCTTGTCATCTAATAGAAATAGAGATGCAAGAAGTAAGCTAGGTTTAATTTGAAAAAGCAGGAGAAGCACTTACATTGGTTTCAGAATATTTTAGGGAGGACTTTTTAAAGAATATTGTGTCTTGGTAACAAAGCTGACTTTACCTAAATGGAAGCAAAAAGAAAAGTATGTACATGTATGTTTATATATGTATATATGTATATATATATTCATATATGTTATATACATATATGATTGACAAATGCCAGGCATTGTTTCAAAACACAACCATTATATAGATCTTAAATCTATATTAGACATTGAGAATATTGTGTCCTATTATCTCAATTTCTAAATGAGAGAATACAGTTGTTGTTTTCAGTTTTGTGCCCATAAGTACAAATTCACATTCTCCTGAGATTAAATGAGCAATGTTATGGGTGTCTACAGCCAATGCTGAAACTCAGAAAAGAACATCAAAATAAAGTGCTTCATTTAAGACAAAACAAAGCTGGTAGAGTTCTACTTCCTACTTCCTTTGCTCCTTTAGTATCATCTGAGAGTAGTAGAAGAATATGTTTTCTTTACATTAGATGCTATGTACTGACAATGAGAGAGAAAATTTGGGAGAGTTGAGTCCCAATTATGAACATATTCTCTCTTTAGAATAAAAACATATTAATCTAGCAGCTATTTAATTATTTGGCTTTCTTGTCAGTTCATTTACATGTTGATAATTCTAAAAGAGTCTATGTATTTAAACAAAAAAAAGCAGACTAAATTTTTTGAACTCTAGATTTTACATCATACCCATCTTTCTAAAAAGCTCTTGCTTTTACATGTATTTAATTATGTGTATATACGTGTATGTGAGCATGCATATATGGGTGTGTGTCTGTCTGTGCATGCATGTTTGCATGAGTATATGTGGATGAGTAAAAGTTCCCATGAACATGCAAAGATAGAATGCATGAAAGTCAGTTCTTTCCCCTACCATGTTGATTCGCTGTGTCAAATCCAGACTGTTGCCTTGGCCCCAAGTGCCTTTACTCGATGAACCAGTCTTCTAGCTCCAAATCAACCCTAATTCTAGCCTTTATTTTAACTTTGCTGCTAACTGCATCATAGAAAAGGAATTCAATATTTTGAGGGTTGAGTTAATCAGCTCCCAAAATATTCTTCTGATACCCCCCCACCATCAGAAAGACATTATTATCAAGCAACTTAAACAACAACCTTAGGAGATGGTCCTGACTCATGCTCCTCACTTCCCAAATACAAGAAGTCAGCCATTCTCCAGGTCTGTTACTCCATCCCTGCCCCCGATTCAGTTTCTTTATGACCTATACTAACTGCCATCCGTGCATCTCCAGGATGCTAACCACTCACACCTACACTGGAATTGTTGCAATCCATTTTTCCATTTCTGTAATAAAATGTTGGCAAGTCTCTGCATGGAAAAGAAAATAAGCATAAATTCTGTTCATCTGTAATACACATTCCAATCTTCTTACATGAGTTAGCACTCACTATTTTCTCTTTCTTGTTTATTTGTGCAATAAATATTCATCAAATGCCAAATATGTAGCAAAATGTAAATATTGGTGTAATCCAATATTTCTATGTCTAGTTGTAGTAGTTGTTTTTCCCTCCAGAATATACCTTCTGTTGAAGGTTGGTACTATAACGTAGTTGGCAAACTGCTTATTACATGAGAGTGAGGACCAGATGCAAAAATCTAGGCTTGGGGTTAGGTCTTCCACACCCCTGAGTTAAGATGGAAGATAGAAGATCTCTGGGTTTCTCTGTCCTTCATTCTAGCCTCATTAGTGAGTGAGTCTCAGATTCTATTGAAAGTCTCTGCCAAAAAGAAAAGCAAAGTTTTCCACTACTAAGGAATGAAACTCAAGGCTGATCTCTAGCCTCCACCCACATGCATACACATGTATGTGCACCTATACAAACACATGCACTCAGACACTCATGTATGTGCATGAGCAGGCACATGCATTCACACACAGGGTAATAAAATTAGGTTTGTGGGAATAAATAAAAATTTTATTTTCCAACTAGCCATGTGTCAGGTTCCCCTTTTACTACATTCTTGCCAATATCTGCTGTTACTTGTATCTTTAATCAGATTTATTTCACACTTCTCTGATGGTTACTTACTCTCAACATTTTTTCCTGTTTTTTGAGCATTTGTATTTTATCTTTGAAAATGGGCAGACAGACAGAATAAAAATGGGGCTTTTATTCAGCTGATGATTTTGATTTTTAAATCAATTTCACATCCCAGAGATACAGAATATTGCTGCAATGGGTTTTACAAAATAGTGGGTCTAAATACCTGAGAATAAGAAAGATTCTCTTTAGTAAAAAGTCGCATTATCCTTGGTTTGAGGGAAGTACTTTTGTCTATGGTAAGTGTATGATAATCATTAAAGACAGTGAAAGGAGATATTAGGGGTAAGACCCAGCAGAAACAAGAGAAAGAAAAGACAGATCTTTGTCACCTTCAAGCATTAAAATGACTAGATCCATTCTATGAAGTGAGCTTCTTCCCTCCATCCAAAGAAACACAGGACATAGCAAAGTACCTGAAGGGTTAGTTATCACTACATTTACAAAATCATTTTTAAGAGAACAAAATTAAAATTCTACAAATATATATGTGAAAATGCAAAGGGTTCATAATTACACTAAACAAATTTGAAAATAAGTAAAATGAGCACAGTGAGTATTTGTTTACTTCCTAAAATAAGGATGGATATACTCTAATAAATGTAATTATTGAATCTACTTCATCTATATCCTCCACTTTGCATATGAAGAGGCTCAGTACAGGCTGAGGTCCCAGTCTTATACCTCCATCTCTTCCAACAGGAAAATTTTACCTCATTCTTCAGAGAACAGTTATAATAGTTTATATGGAATTTCTAATCCCCTATCTGTAAATGAAGGCAAGGGTAGAAGGGCCTATTATTTCACAGGCATTTTTAAAAAACTAAAACAACTACTTGATTCACTTATTATCATATTTGTTCCATGTCTTGTTGTTACACTTCAGAGCTTCTGACAGAATTTAGGATATGATTTCTCTGAATCTGGTTTTCTGTCCTCTCATCTGGTTTATGATTTACTGCTGTTACCTACAGTCAACATGATTTTACCCACTTTCTAGAAATCCTGCCACAAGTCTTATCTCCCCATGGTCACTACTATAGAGGAATTTTAATCCAGTAAAATGGCTGCTCTAACAAGGGCTAACATCCAAATACCTTATAGGTCTGTGTGATAATGGCCAGAATACAGATGCACATCTTTTCTATCATTTTATATAGACATCAAAAAAGAGAAGGAATAATTCACATAATCAATCATACAATTCTGGGCATATCCAGCAGTGTCATATGATTTACTGAGCTTCATCTAGGATATTAAGACAATACCCAACTCAAACTCAAACATATTAAATCAGAACTTATGAACTAGAAATTGCTGATCCACACTTCTAAAAACTTCCAGGAGATTTTAATGGATAAGCATATGTCTTAGTCAAGGTTTTTATTCCTAAACAAAACATTATGACCAAGAAGCAAGTTGGGGAGGAAAGAGTTTATTCAGCTTATCATACTTCCACATTGCTGTTCACTACCAAAAGGAGTCAGGACAAGAACTAACACAGGTCAGGACCTTGGAAGCATGAGTTAATGCAGAGGCCATGGAGAATGCTGCTTACAGGCTTGATGGATAGCTTCCCCTGGCTTGCTCAGCATGCCTTCTTATAGAGCCCAGGACCGCCAGCCCAGGGATACCACTCACATCACTCCTTCCCTTGGTCCCTCCTCCTTGATCATTAATTGAGAAAATGCCTTGTAGAGGGATCTCATAGAAGCATTTCCTCAATTGAGACTTCTTTCTCTGTGAAACTCCAGCTGTGTCAAGTTGACACATAAAGCCAGCCAGTACAGTATATTTTCCTAAATCTGTCAGGACAGGCATTTGGCTTGCTCTTGCAGATGATGTTTTCTATATAGACAAATTAAGGATTATTAAATTACAGTACTCTGAAACTTTAGAGTGTAAAAATTGAGATCAGTTACTGAGTTTTAATTCTCGTAGGCTTTTCAGAATTAGATAACACATATATGCACACACATACATATATACATACATACACACATTCATATATATTTATTTTAGTTCCTTTGTAACTAACATAAATTAGAAAACAACCTGATTTATGTGATTTTATGAACAGTGTTTCATTTTCCTGTTCATTGTTCAAGTGTATACATATGTATTCAATCTGCAAACATGCCTAAAATCCTTTTGTTTTCATGTGTACAATAGTTTTTTTTAACATTTTAATTTAAGTTGTAAGACTTTCAATCATCAGGCAGCATAACCGTACAGAATATAGGATTGTGTTTAATGATTTCCTTGTTTTCTTTCTCTCTCTTTTTAAAATGGGATAATAAATTGGTTTAGTGTATCTGTAGTAGTTTGACACATTATAATGAATAAATTGACAGCCCAGAACAGAATTTCATCCTGGAAAAATGACTCACCAACCTATAAATACATTGGGAGCTCCCAGATAGGTGCTGAGGAATCACACAGGAGAGATTTTCTGTTAGGAGGATGCTGAGTTCAGACAAGTCATCTGAGAGGTATATTGTGGAGAATGGACAGTCAGTGTGTGATTAGCCATGTATATCTGTACATCAGTGTTGTATGCTTTCTGCAGATATCACTGATGATCAAAAAAAAAACATCTTCCTTTAATATGTCATGCTTGATCCACAGTCTTATTGAAGTGAGCTGCATTCACAGCATCCTTTTGATCAATAAGTGCTGAAGTTGAACAACTCCCTTGTGGTCTGCTGCTGGGAGAGAGAGAGATGCTTTTACTTTACAATAGTCCTATAGTATCCGCTCATTACAACACAGAATGAGTCATATTTTCTCAACACTGCTTGGTAACCAAAATGTAAATCAGAGAATAATATTTTCCATTATAGCATCTTTTTCATTGTGATATAATGAACATGTCATAGCATTTTCTATCATGATCATTTTTAAGCATGCAGTTAGGTAAGGTTAAATATCATCATACTCATGTACAACAAATCTTCAGAACATTTTCATCTTTTAGAACTAAAACTGTACACCAGAAACTCCAACTCCCTGTTGCCCTCACTTAAGTCCCTGGCTACCACTTTTCTTTGTAGTTTTACAAATTGAACCTTGTAAGATACCTCAAACCTGTGAGATCATATATATAACTCTTTGTCAGGTTTCTTGTAGTTAGTCCCAAGGTTCATCTTGCTATAGTATGCATCAGAATCACACACCCTACTTTTAAGCATGTACAGTATTCTCTTAAATGATTATGCCATATTTCATTTAATCATTCACCTCCTAATGGGTAAGTAAATTGCTTCCATGTTTTTACTGTTGTAAATACTGCTATAACTGCTTCTGTAGTAGATATGGGGTTGGAAAAAGGAGGAAAGCTTAATGCAGGGTTGAAGGGTGACTATAGGAGAGATGGAGAAGGAGAATGAATGTTTTCAATATACATTGCTTGACACTTTCAAAGAGTTATTAAAACATTTGTTTAGAGCAAAGAACAATATCATTTCCTAACAGACTTCAAGCAGTCTTTAGGAATGTTACCTGTATTGATTAACTTCCCAGGGTTATGACAAAAAGCCTGATAATAAAGAATTTAGGGGGCCGTAGAGATGGCTAAGCGATTAGGAGCACTGGCTGCTCTCCCAGAGGATCATGGTTCAATCCTAGAACCTACATGGTAGCTCACAACTTTCTGCAACTCCAGTTCCAGGGCTTCTGCTACTGTCACAATACATATATGCAAACAGGCAAAACACCAACATACAAAAAAAATCAGAAGTAATCGTTAAAAAATAAGGACGTTAAAGAAATAAATATTTATCTTGACTTACTGTTATGGAGGTTTTTACCCCATCCTCATGGACCAGTAGTGAGGCAGAACACTCTCTTGAGGCATAAAGTTGCTTATCTCTGACAGTTTGGAGAAAGGAAAGAAAGGGAAGGAGTCCAGAGGAGAGGGGCTGAACACCATATCTCCCTTTCAAAGGAGCACTCCATTCAGGCTTTGGAGCCTAATAGCTCATTTAGAATGGGTTGAGTTATGCAGTTTTGGTGGTGTATGTGGGTAGGGTTTTCGGAAAGAGGCAAAGACCAAAGACAGGAGGATCACTGCTTATAGTTCATCCTAGAAATGAATTCATGGAAAGACTAATCCATTGTTAATGCTAGCATTCTTGAGGCAGGCAGTTAGCTTCCAAACACAATGATACCTCAAGTTGTGAACCAAACTTTTATTTAAAATAACAACATTCATAAGGAGTCTTGTAAGTCCAAAGTATAACATCTACTTTCCTCTATATCCTTCCCAGATAATATAACAGAATTCCTCTCTAAAAGGAAATTGCTACTTGAAAAAAATACATTTATTTGGATATTTTACATATGAACATTTGCCTGCATATATGTGTACATACTTCTGTCCAGTTTTATGGGGTATTTAATATTGCTTAAACAGACTTCATTCGGTTTTGTTCCTTGTGTTTTAAGAATCTGATCAGATATTATGGCCTTAATCTCATTTAATAAGAAACACATGACATATCAATTATGTAAAGCTGTAGCTCATCTCTGTTTCTGAAATATTTGGTTGATGAGGAAAAAATATTGAAGTGAATAGAATAGGTCAATAATTTTGAAAGCACGGAGGGAAGGTTAGTGCAAATGATAGCATGCTGGAGTTTACTTACGATTAGGCATTTCTTCATGGGACAGACACAGCTGTCTGTTTTCTCCATAATTTATGGTATAATTCATTTTATCTTTGTCTTTGTTCTGGAGCTGTCATTTTTGCATTTTGATTTGCTTGAGTTTAATTGCTTTCTAAACAGTTTGGCATTTTACGAAATTGTCCCAGCTTTAACAGCTTAAGAACTATCATCAATGTACCAGAAATGTGCTCTGGCACAGACAGCATAGGTCATACCGATGATGTTATAATGCTTGAAAGCAAACCGAAGTGATCCTGGTAAGATTCGGTCTTATGTTATTAGATAGAAATATTTATATTTGAAAATAGTCTAATATCTAAGTTCCTCCATTGTATCATCTCTGAGGAATATTCCGTTAAATATGATACTTTAAATTTTGATTGAAATATTCAAAGAAAATTGAAACCAGACTGCACATACATGTAGTAATGTGGAAAATAATTGACATCATGTAAATTTTAAATTTTAATGTGGAAGTTAGAAGACTGTGCATACGTACAAAGTATTTTCAAAAAGATTCATTTAAATCCAATTCATGGAACATCTGCTGCTTAGTCAGCACTATTCTAGACAGAAGGATACAAAAATATGTATGCCATGGTCCCTTATTCTGAGACAAAATAGGTTGGAATGGCTTACCAGTAGCTATTGAAAGAGAAAGAGTAAGATAAAGAGGTTTGCTATCAACATAGTAGTTACACACTTCCAACTTTTTTATTGCTATTGGGAAAGCTGAGTGGACTGTGCTGCAAAGCAGATGCTGCCAATGAAGGAGACAGCCACAGGGCTGGCAGCACAGCAGCTGTGTTAAGTCCAGAGAGAGGTCTTAGAACAAGACTTGGATTCAAGCCACCTAGTGTACTGCTAGCATTTGCTACATGCTGTAAATGGGCAACACCATCCTAACTTCTCTGAGTTCCTTCTTCTTCTCTGACAAGACTATGTAGAGCAATGTCTGTCTGGAAGGATTGCATTGAGAAGGAGAGAGGAAACTATTGATTAGACAGTCCTTATGAAAGCATATCATTTTATAAGACAGCCATTCAAATTCACAGTCCTCTGAGGTGGTCTATCCCCATGACTGCTCCGTGCATAATTAGCATTTGCTAAGTTACAGGTAGATGGATATATATGTATATACATATGATGTTTTTATTAATTTTATGTATGTGAGTACACTGTACAGTCACTATCTTCAGACACACCAAAAGAAGGTGTCAGATCCCATTACCAATGGTTGTGAGCTACCATGTGGTTGCTTAGAATTGAACTCAGGATCTCTGGAAGAGTAGTCAGTGCTCTTAACCATCAACAATCTCTCCAGTCCTTGATGAATATATTTTTGAGGTCAGTGAAGTCAGGTATTATTATCTCAGATAATACCATTGTTAATGTTAGGTTCAATTTATTTTTGATAGAACACACCTTCATAACAATTTTAACCTAAAGAAACTAAGGAAAATTTGGTTAGAAAAAAAATAGTCTTTAAATATTTGCAAAAATAAATACTCTAGTCTCTTACCACTATGATATAAATAAGAAAGTAGAATTAATAAGTGGAAAGAAATTATAATGGCTTTGTGATCTTAATGACAATGTTAAGTGGAAAAATATAAAATGAGTTTGTAAATATTTTCTACAGATAGTTTAATTAATGATATCAATCCAGTCTCTGAATGTCTATGTACACATCTGAAACACATGAACAGTCCTCTGATAGAATATAGGAAAAACCTCATTTCACTCATCCCTTTATTACCTTGTCCATTGATTTAATGTTTAGAAATCTGTTCAAATGAAAAGTCCACATGTGTGTGAGTGTGTGTATTAAAATCATTATATTTACTAGAATAACAAATTGTTAGATTAACAGTATAAACACTTGCTTAAGAGCTGTGTATATGCACATGAGTCAATTTGCAGCTTTCTATAATCTTAACATGATATATTATAATGATCAAAGAAAGACTTGGAATGGCAATGGGCAGCAATGTGTGTGTGTGTGTTTGTGTGTGTGTCTGAGTGTGTGTGTGTGATGGGTTGTTCTTAGAATCCACAGCTCAATATTTACTATTTATTTAGCAAATGATATAAATGAAGTATATTACTTGCTATATCTTTAAGAGAATTTAATATCTCGATGTTTAAGTATTGCTTAATCAATGTTAGGCTATAATCTTACAGATGAAATGTGAGGAAATAGCAACTACAAAGCTTCATCTTATATATCTGTGATGGTTTGTATCTGCTTGGGCCAGGGAGTGGTATTATTAGAAGGTATGGCCCTGTTGGAGTAGGCATGTCACTATGGTTGTGAGATTTAAGACCCTCATCCTAGCTGCCTGGAAGCAAATATTCTGCTAGCAGCTTTCAGATAAAGATGTAGAGCTCTCAGCTCCTCCTGCACCATGCCTGCCTAGATGTAGCCATGTTCCAGCCTTGATGATAATGGACTGAATCTCTGAACCTGTAAGCCAGCCCCAATTAAATATTGTCCTTTTTTAATATTTTCTTTATGTACATATCAAATGTTTTTCCCTTTCTAGGTCTCCCCTTCAGAAAGCCCCTATCCCATCCTCCTTCCCCTCCTTCCCTCCGCTCTGGCATTTTCTACACTGGGACATCTAACACCTTCAGGCCCGAGGGCCTCTCCTCCCACTGATGTCCAACAAGGCCATATTCTGCCACATATGTGGCAAGCACCATGGGTCGCACTATGTGTATTCTTTGGTTGGTGGTCCAGTCCCCTAGAGCTCTGGGGAGTCTGGCCTTTTGACACTGTTGTTCCCTCCATGGGGCTGCAAACTTCCTCAGCTCCTTCAGTCCCTTTTCCATCTCCTCTATTGGGGACCCCCAAGCTAAGTCCAAAGGTTCGCTGTGTGCTTCCTCCTCTGTATTTGTCAGGCTCTGTTAGAGCCTCTCAGGAGACAACCATCTCAGGCTTCTATCAGGATCCACAATAAAGTCCAGGTTTGATGGCTGTATATGGGATGGATCCCCAGGTTGGGCAGTCTCTGGATGGCCTTTCCTCTAGTCTCTGCTCCACACTTTCTCTCCATATTTCCTCCAGCGAGTATTTTGTTCACCCTTCTAAAAAGCACAGAGGAATCTACCTTTTGGTCTTCCTTCTTCTTATGCTTCATATGATCTGTGAATTGAATCATGGGTATTCCAAACTTTTGAGCTAATATACCCTTTTCTTTTCTTTTCTTTTCTTTTCTTTTCTTTTCTTTTCTTTTCT